>SDVV010023204.1:0-12798 GCA_016164225.1 Gammarus roeselii | reverse complement strand
TATATTGTGCAAAGATTCTGGAAGTCAAACGCTAATTTAAAAATTTATGGTACTCACTCTGGTTTTGCGTCAAAAGCTCAACTCGATTGAAATATACTCTACGGTTACTTCTACCAACATTTAACATCTCGCTTTGACCGGTACTCAGTGATACTGTAAACTTTTGTAAGGAAGACTTGAAATATTCATAAACGAAAGTAGACTTGCACTGCTGCGTGTCATTTGGAAGAATATTTATTGGTGGATTTGTATCCTTTCTGTGAAGAGGGAGTCTGGGAAATGGATTTTTAATGATTTTAACCTCATATCGCAGTGATATCATTTTAGGCAACTGAAATTAAACCACATTACAAAATGCCTCGTTTGAATAGTGGCTGTATAACTTTCTTGGTGTCCGTCAGTATCCAGGAGAGGGAGAGGGAGATGAGTAGAAGGTTACTCATCTCGCAGCCGATAGTAAAGAGTTGGTCTGAAGGAGCTTATTTATAGATGTGAGGTGTCAACTTTAGAATAGGTTAGTTGGATATTGTGTGTGAGCCCATTCCAGTTAATATCGAAGACTGGGAAAATTTGAATCTCATGTCAGTCAGATGCAGAGCGAAGCAAAAGGACTCTAATCAGCAGTTTCTTCTTATTATATGATCGAGCTATGCTGGAAAAATTTGATCGAAATAAATGAAAAAAAACACTAAATTAATCATTTGGAAAAAGTACCATATAGGACAAAAACGGCAATAGAGCCTCAGCAGCTTTCAAACACACATATACTAACCTACAAGCACACAATCAATCTCATCTTGTGAGCAATAGGGATGATTTAATCAGCTCTTTATTCAAGGCAAACAAGCAAAAGCAAACGTTCCGTGCAGTTTAATTCTTCATGGTGCCCCGTTAGTGATCTCATTCCGCCCATTGCCTTATATCTTTATTCACCTTCAAGGAGCCCCTTTGTCAACTGATGGGTTAAAAACTAACTTTTGGTGCGGTCATTTGAGAAAGGTCCACGAACTTGCTCTAAATAGATTACCGTATCAGCAATTGCTTTCCCAATATCGTGGTAATTTTTGGTGTCGTTTGCAAGAACAGTTACTTCATGGTTAATTAAACAGCTCTGAGAACTAAATGATGGACCCCCACAATATCTACGAAACACAAAATTTCGTAATTATTTAAACAGGTTTGATCTATTCATTTTCATAATAGCGAAAATACTTCTCCCATATACTCACTCTGTATTGTATACTTCCTTTGGAAAACTGTTCAATGCTGATTAGTCAACAGAGTATATGAAAATATTCAAGATTCTGTAGGATAGGGGAACTATTTTTGTTGAATCTAAACAAACATGACTTGAACATCTAAAAAACTTATCACTTAATTTTCTTCTTCTTAAGCGGTGTTTGTTTTATCACTCGCCACTAATGAAAACGTAGTTCCAAATAATTTCTCAAGAAGAATTCATGAATAAAACAGTATCTCTAACATTTCTGGGTGTACTCGGTTCGATGACTACGTGAAATCACGTAGTTCTTTTGCAGCTCGGTTAGCATCTTTTTGCTGATCAGTTGTAACATATTGCTGGCTCATTAAAACAATGACAGATTTTGCCAGGGTGATTCATTCGGAACTTCAATTGATTTAGATTCAAAGCTATCGTGGAATTGAGAAAAATCCACATAACCTAGTTAAACTGAACATTCGGGTGAACCAATAAGTAATAGCTTCTTGAATCCAAGTGAATTATTTATGCACTGTAATGAAAGATGCGCATCGCAACTTCTTGCTAACACAAAGTTCGTAACTAAGTATAACGAAACCAAGCAAAACACGATACAATATTTAAAAGCTTCCGCAAAATCCGTATTTTGGAGAAATAAGTCATTAACACCCAAGACAGACCAGGCCCTCTCAGTTTCAAGGCCGAACTTGGACGATATAATTCGTGAATTTGAATGTCATTCCCGGCGTTGGAATGCGCAGGTAGTGAAAACATTGATAAATAGTTAGTCCAAAGGTTGGCCAAATATGGGAGCTTCTTCCAATAAATCTGAAACAGATTAAATATATATATCGTAGAATTAGGTGTAAGAGTTTGACATGGAAGCTACTCTGAGCAAGGTTGTTTGTGCTTGATGTTGTTTTTAATGTGTGTGTGAGTCGATGTGTGCACTGCGTTTTAGAGGGATGCTTGATAAGGAGTGTTCTGAACGTAGTTTGAGCAACCATTTGAGAAGAAGGGTTATGTAAATTTGTGTGAACAATAGTGGTTGTAAATAAATAAGAGTGTGAAGGAAATTGTGAGCAAAGCACTGCGACCGAGGTGATTTAACAATGCGTTTAATCACTGATGTCCAGAGAACAGATGGGTTATGGTGATTTTTTTTTTTAAAAGACACATGATAAAGACCGAACAAAAAAATCTTCACTATGAAAAAATAAGTTTGCGAATATGAAAAAGTTGTTGTTCAACCATCTTTTTGGTGAAAAGGTTATGTTGAAAATTTGTTCCATTAAAGTGTTAAAGTTTTAGTTAATAACAATTTTACAACATGTCAAATTACTTAGATAGTCAAATCACGAGACACTCATACGTATATCAAAATATATATTAGTGGAAGTGAAGATATTCAACGAAGGATGTACCAACACCAGACTGAAATCCATACTCGTAACAGGAAAGGCCTTTAGTTAATCACAACTTAGAGCATACACATTGTGTATCATGTATGGATTCTGCTATACCTATTATAATCAATTGTGTCTCTCACCAATTGGCTTGTATGAAGAACTGTCTAACTTGAACATGTGCACGTTCGCCATTAAAATCAATATAATTATATGTCATTTTTTGATTTTCCTCACCATCTTCTTGTTGAAAATAATTAGCGATTTGTTCAATGGTAAAGATACTCTTCTGTGTCAGTTGAATGTTTTAATTTTAATATTTGTGTCTGTCATTCCTATTATTCAATGATCTTCATAATTCGAGAAGATGTACGAGGGCGAGATGCACAGATCATCGGGTGCACAAAGTAACCGTATTGTTGCGGTGAAAACAATCTTGTCATGAGGAAACAATTTTGTGAAAGTGATAATAATTGTGTGATAGTGATAATATATTTGTCATGGTGACAACAATCTGGTCACTTAGTCACTAAGTTGGTCGAAGTGATTTTTTTGTCGTAACTACAATGATTTCGTCAGAGTGAGAATAATTTTCTGATAGAGCCGAGGAATCCGAACACCTTTCCATTTATCTCATTAATTTTATTATAGCCGGCATCGTTGCCAAATCAGCTTATGGTCGCCTGATATAGGCATAAATCGAACACCGAAACAATTTTACAGGCGCATGGTATCGAATAAAGCAGGTTGTCAAAATATTAAAATTAATGCCATACAATGCATTAAGATTCTCAGCGGAAGTTGTTGATACCTTCCAGTATACTATGTATACTGATAAGTCGGCTACTGAAAACTTGCCACAGCTGTTCTAAGACAGGGCATGGCCATAATCCCGATCAAGGAAGCGTACTTGCTAGAAATAAGTTCTCGTTTTTCATAGTATTCACACAACTACAGTAAGTTTGTATAGATTTTATCCTTTAAATTTATTCCCCAAGTCCCATAAACCATTTAAATCAGCATTAAAATCCTCAACATGATGTGTTTTGCATCAACATAATGTGTGTTTCATTACAACAGCGTGAGATCTTACACTGAAGAGCCCCAAGCGCTGGCCTACAAAGCTGTCCGTACGTATTCTCAGTTATCGGTCATCACGTCTTTCATGTTTGTAAAAGTCTCAGCAAAAATTATGCTTACCATTGATGTGTGGAATTGAAATAACGTTGTTTGTTTGAACCAAGATGGAAGCTCATTAAAAGGCAAATAGGCAATTATCTTGAGCTTGTGGGAGAAGAAAATACGCTTGGGATAAAACTTGCAATCAATTTCTTTCAACAGATATTTTTAATAAAATTTCAGTTTGTGAAATAAAATTAATGCAGTTGGTCTCAAAAGATCAAACTTATTAGAACTGCGCGTCGTGCATGTTGAAACTTAATGACAATAGCGTCATGATGATTTGGAACTCACAAAGTTTTGAGTATGGACAGATTCAATAACTACAATACTGCAATAATACCATATATTTATTTCCAGTCGTTCTAGCTGAGATTTAATGGTGCTGGTTGACAGATCATTATACTAACAGAAACAACTTCTGCTAATACCAATTGGTAAAATAAAATCACTTGCGTTCCATAGCAAGTGATTATGATAAAGAAGATGACAGCGAGCTTTGAGTTATTTACCCCATTGCTGACAGAATTTGATGCCTAATTTCTTGCACATTATTCCCTGAAAAGCGGGTCAAAGCGTGTAACGTGGCGTTATAAAATACGAGAAACCGAGCCACTGCATCTCAATCGTCAACACTAGGCCGCCATTGCATGACAACTAAGAGAAACTTCTGCCGAACTGTTAATAAATGAGGATTTTCCACCCATCCACTCTGAGGATCTCAACTTCGTATCCATAATAACTTATTGACACACTGGTTATTGTTTCTTTAGTTTTAAATAGTAACAATGATTGCTCTAAATGTGCTGACATAACAATTTTCTCTCTCATTTTTGCAATCACATCTCACTCGACTTTCAGAAACTTTGTGTATTATTCCAAAGTATTTCGTAACATTTGCTCTAATCCTCCTATTATTCAACTTTTCGCCAATTCGGATATACGTCTTAACACTTTACCTACGCACACAGTTCTTCCGACTACTCGCTGAATTTGCATAACCCGGATGATTCATGTAATAACCGAGCCTGTCATTTCCATAATCAGCAAGTCTGGACCTGCCATCAAAACATTATAATCAGGTTGCGTTAACATAGTGCTCACAACACGATATATGCTGCAAGGGGTGACAGCGGATGCCTTACCATCTAGCCGCGTTATTTTGCTAGGGCAATTTGCGCGTCTTCTAACACCAGGCAGCCGGGGACTGTTGCTGCCTGAGGTCCGATGGTGCGTGTGACCGTTATGAAGTATTGAGCTGCTGGAAGAGTGAATATAAAAACAACTAACTGGTTCATAAAATTTAAGTCTTGACGTGCAATGCTACGACTTAAATTTGTATAAATTCATAAACATTTAACATTTATCGCTTACTAATAATTTGATTAACAGACCTTACATTAAGATACCAATCCAATCATTAGAAAACAAACATATAACAGAAAATGCGCCTAATTCTAATATTGTGCCACCGATTTACGAGATATTTTTTTGTGAAAAGTAGAATGTGGGCCTTGGAATTCTAGAAAGGTGTTTCTAACAACTTTATACTTCTTCCAACAGAGGCCTGCAGCTATTTCTACCACAAATCCTTAGGCTGCCGTCTTACAATTCGTAATATAGGACAAACGTCGACTTAGGAGTTGAGTGGTTATAAGACTGATGGGAGGGCGTTTGTTTGTTCAAAAGTTAGAATGAATATTATGCATTACACATGAAAAAATCCTCCTTAATCAGCCGCTAACGTATACGGGCATTATTTAGCTGCATCAGATTTTATTGGAAATGCATCTAAATCAATAATAAGTTGTACTTTGGTCACAAGGCACTCAATGTCAATGGTTTCCTCCGGAAATATTTTTAGGAACTTTAATTTTTATACTTCACATAAGTATCACATATCGTACTTAGGTACGCTTCAAATAGTATAAAAGTTGGATACAATATATGATTCATGGTGCAAGCAACACAAGTTGGAAACAATATATGGTTTATGGTGCAAACAGTCAATTTGGGTCGAGTGACATATTTTGGTCGTTGTTACAATAACTTATTTTTTCTTGTCTTTGGTTCATTTAACCCAGCCAATCCACAATAAAAGTCTGGGGAATACTTTCTTGAATATGTATTTATTTTTCGATTGAATCATTTCGAAATATTATTTTTTCATCCTCTGCAGATTCTATTTGTTTTCTGATTACAGCCCGTATACAAACAATCTGCTGAAGGAAATTTGCATACAAGTCATGCCTACGCTGTCCACAATTGCTGTGTTGGCCACAGAGCAGCTTCAGAGCAGGAAACGAGGTGAGTGCTTGGTTTCCTCTGAGAATAGAACTGAGACAAGGTTTCGTGTGGTCTTCCTGGCTCTTCAAGCTCAACATGGATGGAGTGGTCTGGGAAGTGTAAACGAGTGTTTTAGATCGTGGTTTAGAGTTGCTAGGAAAAAATGAGAGGAGTTGCCAGTTAAATTAGTTACTCTACGTGAATAATACGGCACCTGGGACTAATTAGGAGAAATTGTGTGCTTTGTGCCTGAGTTTGTTCGTTTTGTGCCTGAGTTTTTCTGCATTGGGCCTGAGTTTGTGTGTTTTGTGCTTGAGTTTGTTCGCGTGTCGAAGTGGTGGATGCTTGAGTTACCGCAGGCAACAATGAGGTTATGCGATGTTCGAGGAATGATGATGCAAGCTCTCATGTGGAAGGAACAAGACAAGTGAAAACTTAGTTCAAATTTAATACGACGGAAGGGTGTGAATTATTGGGGGCACCGAAGAGTGTATTGAGCTCTAGGATATTGGCTTACAAAAATCGAGAGGGTTGGAGGTGGAGAAATGGTTTCAACTGTGCTCAAGGTGACTGCCCCGTGAAGGACTAGCGGGAAGGAGAGAAAATGTTTGAATGTATTCGTAATTAAATGTTTGAGAGGTTAGGCTGAGTGACGCAGAGGGAATGAATCATTAATAACGTCGTTTTAATTAGAGCGGGAATAGTGAGAAAGTAGGAGGACAGAGTAAATTCACTTGGTCTGGGTAGATTGGGCACATGGTAACGACTGTTGATGGGAGAGTGGTGAAAGGGCGATTAAAGCGGAGGTGAGTGAGCGTAGGCCTACAGGATGACCGAAGTTTAGGTGGATCAATGTCGTGAA
Source organism: Gammarus roeselii (assembly GCA_016164225.1). Classification (NCBI taxonomy): domain Eukaryota; kingdom Metazoa; phylum Arthropoda; class Malacostraca; order Amphipoda; family Gammaridae; genus Gammarus; species Gammarus roeselii. The sequence continues at coordinate 5,846 of SDVV010023204.1, read as the reverse complement.
GCAAACATCTGGTAAGATGGAATTCAGGGTGGATGTAGAGAGAGAGAGAGCGTGTAATGGGTAGGCGTGAGCGGGCCAGTTACGCATTTGGTGTAACTGGCCCGAGAGAAATTGATTGAAGATAGGTGGGGTAGAGTCCGGTAGTTATGATGCAGTAGAGGAAAAACAGTTCAGGGCGTCGGTCCTGACGATGACACCGATCTCTGACATCCCTCTTGACTAAAAGAATGTTTACAAGTGTTTACATGTGTAAGAAGACAACAACAAGCCTTGTGGTCAGATAGGTTGCAGAAGGAAATTGCATTTAATAATTGGTACTAGAAACAACGTAAAATCAGTATCTGAATAGAATGCCACTGACCCGCGTCGTTGATCTGAGATCGTCACCATTTCATTTCACGAATGCTGACCGGTGTCATTGATGGCCACCAGTTTGCAACGAGCAGGTTCCAATACCGGATAACTTAATTAAAGTGTTAGTGCCAATGCCGGGTACTATTTGAAACGTACTGGTATCAATGTCGGACCACGTTTTTAACGGATATTCTGTCGAGAGTGCTATAGCTGAGAGCTATTTAGTGGCTCTTTTGGTAGAATTTGACGAGCCGTGATATTAACGTTTCGACTGTATCGCTGTAAGCAACTTCCGCTGAAAGTCTGTCCCAAATTTGTTGCGTGATCATAGCCTTGACCGTGAGCTCTGAAAGGATGTGTTTTGGTATTTGTTTGAGCGGATGTGAGGTGCATTTTGCCATTGACCAACCCCTTTTAGCACTTATCGAAGGTGAGATGATCTGATTTTGTCTTCCTATTACCCCGAAAACACATGTTTATTTTAGTCGCTATTCCGAAAATCAATTTAGAAATATCGCTCGAACTACTGAATGATCGAATATATTAAAATAATTGTATTTGATTTCGTGATTATGTCACATATATTGTTTAGTACAATCTAAAACTTTCTCCTCGGACGATGTAAATGTCATGTGACTTGAGCTCGTGAACTGAAATTACTTCGCTGCAACGTGAATATAAATGGCACATGGTGTTGTAATTCAACCATTCTAAATGGTCTTTATATTGTGTAAGGGATTGGCCTTGGATTAGAGTTAGACAAGCGTAAGATAAATTAACACAAATTCGCATAGATCAAATTATTGGATAAGAAAGTATTGAAGCTTTACAGGGATTACTTAAAGTGATTTATTTCAGAAGCATGTGTACATCAGCATACCATAATCCAATAGTTATGGTTCCATCGGCCTCAGTAATGCCGAACTTACTCACTGGGATTTTACCATCCCGGCAAAGAGATTGCATGCATTCATGTGTTTGTGTACATAATCGAACATTTACAATCTCATTGGAGAGATTTTGAAAATCAAATGCGAAAAAAAAAAATATTAATTCTACTAAACGATGTTGGTAAGAAATCGCTGAACTGATGCGTAATGAACTCAACGGTCATTACTCCAAATATTTAAGTATCTCTGTTTGAGTGCAACTCTGTTATTGGATAAACATTTGTAACGAACACATGGACCTTTCATCCATGAATGTAGAATGAAACTGCTTACTGCTGCCTCATAAGTGTTACCAGGAAAATAAATTGACGGTGGAGAGAGGGGAGCGAGATAAATTGGAATGATTTCAAACTGAAATCTGAGTGATATCATTGCAGTCAAATGAAATTTTGCCTCATTACAAACTGTCTCGTTTGAATAGTGGTCGTATACCTTTCTTGCAGTCCGTCAGTATACTATTACCATCCCAACTGCCTACAAGCTGTTTTCAGTCACCCTGAGGTGTCCGGTAGTCTCGAACTTCCATTTTAATAGAGAGCATTGACTGGGCGTTTATATTAAATATCAACCAAAGTCAGTATGCAGAAAGTCCCCGATATGGTGCGTGCTAAAAAATATCATCTATTGCGTGGCTGAATTGAATACCAAGAGAGGGGAGGGAGTATTGGATGACTCATCTCGTAGAAGATAGCAGTAAGGGGGTGTGAAAGAGCACACTTTCAAATGTGGGCTACTAACTCTACAATAAGCATTGGGATATGGGGAGTGAGCCTATTCCAATCGTCATTGATACATGTGAACATTAGACATTTATGTCAGTCAGAGGCAGAGCAAACCAAACTGACTATAATCAACAGTTTCTTCTCATTGGATGAAATATGAAGAAGAAAGTAGGTCGAGCAAATTCAAAAACATTGATTAAGTTTAATTAAAGCGCGTTGAGCTGCAATGAATTCAATTTAAACTTTTGAAGGAGGAAGTACAATACAGGACAAGCACGGCAGTAAATGCTCAACAGTTCTCTAACACACGTACACGTACCTACAAACACACAATCAATCTCATATTGTAGACAGTAATGATAATTCAACGAGTCATTTATTTCAGGCAAACAAGGAAATGCAAACTTTCTGTGCAGTATAGTCCCTTAGCGGGCAAGCTAACCGTTAGTGATTTTATTATGGCTGTCACCTGATGATTCTATTCAAATCCAAAGAACCCCTCAGCTTACTATTGGGTTGGAGAACCAGCCTTTGGTACGGTTATTTATGAAGGTACCCGATCTTGACATAAACAGATTATCTTATCAGCAATAGTTTTTATAATTCGCTGTTATTTTTGGTGTGATGCTCGTGAAAAGATTTACTACGTGGCTAAATAAACAAATCTGAGAACTACATGATACACTTTCACAATATTTATAATCCTTATTATTAACATTAGGAGAGCTGGAGTGTATCTCAAAACAGTAAATTTTTGTACATGTTTGAATAAATTTGACAGATCCATTTTCATTAGAGGTCGATAAATGGAAATAACATATTTCTCTAATACTCCCTCTGTTATGTAAAAATACCAATAGAGTAATGCTCAATGTTGATTAGTCAACAGAGACAAAGAAAATGTTCAAGATTTTGTATTATAGGGGAACCATTGTTGTCGATTCTATCCATACATATAGACTTGCACGTCCCTCAAACTGATCACTTGGTTTCCTTCTTCTCGCTGTTGATGTTTTATCATTGGCTATTACTGAAAGCCTTCTTCCAATTAATGTATCGAGAGGAACTTATAACACAAAAAATTCCACTAACATTTCTACAATAATTCCCTAATCGATATACCTGTGCAGGTTTGTGAGTACTCGCTTAGATTACTCAGCGCAGTCACTCGTCATAATGATGGAATCGTTCGGAAAGTGTTGATTATGCCTCTGTAAGCCTGAGCGTAGATCTTCTACAGCTCGGTAAAAAGAGTTTTGCTGCTCTGTTTTAACCTATAGCAGTGTGAATAAGTTAATCAATATGTACCCCTTGTGCGCACATAAATAAAAAATGTTCCTGGCATGTGTCTGTAACCATGAAATTCGTAATCAATCAAGCATAGCACGATACACCATTTGAAAGAGTTGGCAAAATCAGTATATGAACGAAATAGTCATTTACACATCCAAGACGGACCATGTGCTCTCAATTCCGAGTCTGAACTTGGACAGTAAAATTCGTGAACTTGAATCTCATTTCCGGCGATGGAATGCGCAGGCCGCCAAGACTTGCTAAATAGTTAGTGAGATTCTGTAAAATAGTCTGGAATAGGTGACAAATATTAGGCGTACAGTTGGGAACTAGACGGGAGTGAGATTCTGTAAAATAGTGAGATTCTGTAAAATAGTCTAGAACAGGTGAAAAATATCAGGCGTACAGTTGGGAGCTAGACGGGAGTGCGCAACGTGGAAGAGTGGGACATGGAAGGATGGGACATGGAAGGGTGGGACATGGAAGGGTGGGGCATGGAAGAGTGGGACATAGAAGAGTGGGACATGGAAGGGTGGGACATGGAAGGGTGGGACATGGAAGGGTGAGACATGAAAGGGTGGGAAATGAAATGGTGGGACATAGATGAGTGGGACATGGAAGGGTGGGACATGGAAGAGTGGGGCATGGAAGGGTGGGACATGGAAGGGTGGGACATGGAAGGGTGGGAGATGGAAGGGTTGGACATGGAATGATGGGACATGGAAGGATGGGACATGGAAGGGTGGGACATTGAAGAGTGGGATATGGAAGGGTGGGACGTGGAAGGGTGGGACATGGATGAATGGGACATGGAAGGGTGAAACATGGAAGAGTGGGAAATAGAAGGGTTGGACATGAAATGGTGGGACATGGAAGGGTTGGACATGAAAGGGGTAGACATGGAAGAGTGGGACATGTAAGGGTGGGAGATGGAAAGGTGAGACATGGAAGAGTGGGGCATGGAAGGGTGAGACATGGAAGGGTGGGAGATGTAAAGGTTTATTTAGGTCTCTATACCGGATATTATTTTGTGAATATTTCTCGAACTACTGAATGATCGCATTTACTAAAACAATTGTATTTGATTTCATGATTATGTCACATATATTTTCAGTACAATCTAATACTTTCTCCTCGGGCGATGTAAATGTCATGTGACCTGAGCTCGTGAGCTGAAATTACTTCGTTGCAATGTAAATATGAATATCAAATGGTGTTGTAATTCGACCATTCTAAATGGTCTTTATATTGTGTAAGTGATTGGTCTTGGATTATGTTTCGACAAGTCTAAGCTAAATTCATACAAATCCGTACAGTTCGAATTATTGGATATGAAAGTATTGAAGCCTTACAGTGATTACTTAAAGTAATTTATTTCAGAAGCATCTGTTCTTCAGCATACCATAATCCAATAGTTATGGTTCCATCGGCCTCAGTGATGCAGAACTTACTCACTGGGGTTCTAACATTCCGGAAATGAGATTGCATACATGCATGTATTTGTGTACAAAAACAGTCATCTACAATCTCATTGGAGAGATTTTGAAAATCAAATGCGAAAAAAATATTTATGCTACTAATCGATGTAGGCAATAAATCACTGAACTGGTTCATTATGAACTCTGCGGACATTACTCCGAATATTTGAGTATCTCCTTCTGACCGGAACTCAGTCAGATGATAAACATTTGTGACGAATACATGGACCTTTCATCCATGAATTTAGAATAACACTGCTTACTGCTGCCTCAGAAGTGTTGTCAGGAAAATAAATGGATGGTGTAGAGAGGGGAGTGAGATAAATTGGAATGATTTTTAACTGAAATCTGAGTGATATCATTGCAGGCAACTGAAATTCTACCACATTATAAAATATCTCGGTCGATTAGTTTACAAGTGTTTACAAGTGTAGGAAGACAACAACAGGCCTATTGGCCCAAACTAGGTTGCCTTTTGGTAGCAGGAGTGTTAGTTCTGGAGTAGAACGTCTATGAGGACTATTGGCCCAAACTAGGTTGTCTTTTGGTGGCAAGAGGATTAGTTTTGAAGTAGAACGTCTAGGAGAGCTTCATGTGCCATTTCTAATTCCTTTATAACAACAGGAAATGGAACGGTTTTGCTATTTATCGGCGATTTATGTAGAACTTATCGAGCCGTGACTTAAACGTTTCGATTGTATTGCTGTTTACAACCTCCGCTGGAAGTTTGTTTCATTCTTCGACAATTCTATACGTGAAGAAATTGCGCGTGATGTCGAGTGAGAAACGTTTCCCAACGTTTTTGTATCCATTGTTCCTAGTCACTCCGTTTGTATCTGGAGTGAAAAGGCTCGCTCGGTCGACGTTTTCCTTACCCTTCATAATCTTCCACACTTCTATCATGTCGCCTCTGACTCGACGCTTCTCTAGCGAGTAAAGATTGAGTTCACGAAGCCTGTCTTCGTACGATTTGTTCCGCAGCGAGGGGATGAGTTTGGTAGCTCTACGCTGAACCTTCTCAAGTTTAATAACGTCTTTTCTAAGGAATG
>SDVV010023202.1:0-12799 GCA_016164225.1 Gammarus roeselii | reverse complement strand
ATTCAAGTTAGTGTATATATTCGTATTTACAATAGAAATTAATGTAAAGAAGGCACCGCCTACATAACCCAGAACCCCGGGTAGAAGCCGGGGATCAAACAATGGGCAAGACCATGCCCTTACGGAGAGGGGCAGATGGCCCCTCCAGAGCGACGCACTCAAACCAGTCTGCCAGAAGAAAGACGAACCCCACATAAGTTCCTCATCGACAGGAGACCTGACTCAGGTCGTAATCGACGACACAAATGAACGCGTCTCGAAGGTGGACGCGAATATAACCGGAATACAGAATACTCTGAGCAAGATTTGCAAAATGATAGGCCTTCCCGAGCTGGAGACAGAGGACTGCTCGGCGCCCTCCAGTGTAGTCGGCGAACGTCTCACTAAACAACACACACGATTCGTTGACCACATCCTATTCAACAACGGGCCTAAGTTCCCCGAACACTTGAAATCACACTTGAAAAAAGTCAATGACAGACCGGATATTTGCCCATATAAACTACGAGAAGAACTTTGCTCCATGACTGGCCGTCCAATTCTCACCATTAAAGTAGACACAAAACTTCAAAGTGACACTATACTCTCCAAAGACAGAATATGCGAAAAACCTTGCAAAATCATACCACACCCAACTTTTTTCATAAGTTCAGGCCTGATTTACATCGAGGGTCTCCCGAGTGATGAAGCAGACAAATTCATCTCCGGACTCTCCAATACGAGGAATGTGTAGTTGAAGCAAAAATTGCACCAAAAATCAAACCAAGAAGAAACACCACTACGGCCCTTCTGCTAAAATTCAATTGCCCTCTGCACCTAACTACATAGACATACCTTTCTTCGACGCCATAACCAAGGTTACACCCTTTGGAAGACGTCCGATGCGATGCTATAAATGCCAGAAATACGGACACACGAGCAAAAATTGTAACTAAAAAACGATGCTCACACTGCTCCCAGGACGACCACGATAAGCGAGACGATCCCTTGTCGTGCCCACCCGAAGAACCTCACTGCTTTTACTGCAAAGTAAACGGCCACCCTTCGGGACACGAAGACTGCCCCCAGGACAAGACTGAGAGGGAGATCCTGCAATACCAAACAGAGCACAAAGTCGGGCAACGAGAGGCTGCGGCCGCGATTCGCTCCCCCCAGGCTGATACTCTCACCCAGGAGAGAAGATCAGCATCATCAGCATTGTACCCACTTCCTCATAACGCTTGTAGATAGCGGTGCAAACAAAGTTGCCCCCTCAATGAACATATTCACCATGATGAACTTGCTTTCCAAACAACTGGGAGGCAAACCGATAAACATAAACCGATAGGGAAAGAAGAATCTGGCTACGTCGTAAATATCGAGCAAAGTAGCGCTATACAACAGATCAACAAAATCGACAAACACAAAGAAACTGTCGAAATACATCCGTTCGTCAATGCTACAAGACGAATTACATACACTTCTAACGACATTCTCAAAACTTGAAGCAAAGGATTATGGAATCACCAACTTTTTCCTAGCAGAATGGATTAAACCACGAAACATCCACACCACCGCGTACCAAATCACTTTCCCAGGACGCACAGATACAGATACAGACACTAGGCCGCATCCCACAGAAAGGGGGGTGGTCGACGGCAAGGCGCACCTCACACCCTCATACGCTCACACTCACAGCCCTTTTGTGCTTAAGGGTCCGTTCGGTAGCCCCTCAACTTACACTCTGGGTCCCGAGTGCAGTCCGAGGAACCGTCGTCAGCAGCAGGGCCCGACAGTTTTCACTGGTTTACCCCCGTCGCGTCATAATGGCCGGGCCTTCCCCACTCACGACCATCCTGACAGCGGGATGCCAAGGGCGGGAAAGCACATTAGAGCAGCGTCAAAATCAACCATTCACAACCATTCTCCACTCACGCCTGTTCATTGCACGCTCTCTCGCCACCTCCACATTCATGTCTCCTTCCCAACGCCTGCTTCAGACCATCCATCCGTGACACACCGGAATTCATAGCAATCTCGGGCGAACTGGGAAACACAAGAACTTACCCAGTGGCGACATGGCTTGCAATGTGCAAAAAATGCCTGGAATACGGCCACGTCATCAAATACTGCCAGCTATACATACCCCAACGCCCGCCGACCTGAATGATACTACTGCTCATGCCTCCATGAGGCAGGCGACCGCGACTGCCCAAAGCAGATGGATCAATGAGCAATGACAATCATACAAAATGACCGCAGAGTCTCACGAAAACAGCCATCCAAATCTTTCACGACGAGAACCCAAACTTCCGTAATTTAAATGACTCCAAAGCAGTTAAATCCGCAACTGAGTCTACCCCAGCAGACAATACTCGCGTACAGTTAACACAAACTATTACCATGACCCCAAAACTCCTCTCCAGTACTAACAATACCGCAACCAGCCCAGTGATCGCCCTCGTAATAGAGGCGGATGCCCCAAGTAATGAATCCACCAGTGCCTAGAAAAGCACTGCGCCGGATGCTGCCTCGGTCGACTACGAGGCGAGGTCCAAGAACTCGAAAATCATTAGGCCGACGACGACCGCGGCATACGCGACACCCTCTCGCTACGAAGCAAAAAGAGTAGTAGCACCCCACAAACCACAGCTCGCCTTGATCAGAGCGTTGAACGACTTCTGACCGTCCTAACTGCAACCGCACCCAGCGAAAACCAAAGTGAGGTATTCAACCCTCCCCCAACATGCCCAACGTCAGATCATCTCACAAGTTAGAACGACCATCGCCTGCGCGAGGACGCCTTGAAAATCTTCAACGAAGAACTGATACCCCAATGTACTGATCTACCATGCATCGCACCCGACTCAATTATCCCAACGACTACTACTCAGCCCATCATAATGTTTGAAAAAAACTCCTTAGAAGACAAACGCGCTTGCTCAAGAAGCAAACACAAAGATCGTACTCCGTCGTTCTCCTCCTCCTACAAGAGCACTCACAGCCGAGAACGCAGTTAGTCTAGGAGATCATGTTCCACAGAAAGCGGTCGCTCATGCGAACGCTCTCGATGTAGGACACCTGCGCCTTATAGACAAAAACACCACGAATGTTCCTACAAACCACGCGACCGCTCCAAACCATCAAAATCTGGGTGTGAAATAAATCTGAAATGAACAACAACACATTACTTGAGTGGAATTGCCAGGGACTTAGAAGCGAGAAAGATGAATTACTATCGCTTATCTCCACCTATAAACCTTTGGTGGTAGGCCTCCAGGAGATCAAGCTCCGCGACACAGCCACCTTCTCTGTCCCTCAATGTGTCATACACCGTCACGAAGGTCACAATAATGTGACGGCACACGGCGGAGTGGCACTTATGATCCATCAAGGCATACCTCACCACATCCTCCCTCTGAGAACAGAACTCCAAGCTGTCGCAGTGAAGATATGTATCTCAAGACCTATTGCGGTGGTATCTATCTACTCCACGAAACCACGACCTCACGGAGGCACTAATGACCGATCTGCTTAACCAACTTCATCATCCCGTACTCCTCTTTGGAGACTTCAACAGCTACCACGAAGTATGGGGATGCGTGAAAACAGACCCCAGAGGAGTGATAATGGCCAACACCATAGACACTCAACCTAGTCCCTCTCAACGACGGACAACCCACACGGATCACCCTCGAAAGTGAAACCGTCATCGATTTATCAATCTGTTCCCCTACTTTAGCTCCCAACTCGTTTGGGGAGTCCTGCTTTCAACACATGACAGTGATCACAACCCAGTGATCATATCGCTTCTTACTAACCGTCCAAGCAATCCTGGTGCACAAAAACTTCGATTCAACTACCGGAAAGCCAACTGGGAGGAATACTCGACACATGTCGCATGGGACGATGTGAAGGGCCTTCCCGAAGACATTTCAGAGCACGACCTCATCATACATCTTTACGAAAATTCCAAAGTGCAGCTACTGCATGCATTCCCCAACATGTACCCTCAACCTTTTTCTCAAAACCTTGGTGGTGCCCGGAGGTACAAGAAGCAAAGGATCGGCGTGACAAGATGTGCGAGGCCTTCCGCCGCGCACGTTCCCCCAGGAACCGAGCAGCCTGGAAAAGGGAAAATGACGTGTTCCGCAAACTTCGCGTTAAGAAGAAGCGAGAAAAAGCTGGACCCAATTAGTTAACACAATCAATAGAAACACCCCTCTTTCCCAAGTGTGGGTAAAAAGCACACTTATCCAAGGTCGCCCCGAGCGACCAGACTTCCAGCCAAATATCACAGACTTCCAGCCAAATAACACAATCAACAAATTATACGGCTTCTTTCCAACGGGAAAAGATCCTAAGAGAAAGTGAGCATATTGACTTCACTTCAACAAATGATGAATTCTACAACAAACCTTTCTCCATCCATGAACTACAATATGCAATTAACCACACTCGTGAAACCTCACCCGGGCCGGACCGAGTGCACATCAACACGATCAAACACCTTCCTGACAACGCTCTCCAGCACCTACTAAATGTGTTCGATACGTTGTATTCAAATTCATTCTTTCCCAACCAATGGCGGGAATCCTTAATTATCCCGATATCCAAACCCGGAAAATGTCACAGCGACCCACATAACTATCGTCCCATTGCCCTTACTAGCGTCCTATGTAAGACTATGGAAAGAATGATAAACTCACGCCTAATCGACTACTTTGAAATGCATGCAGGCCGTAACAACATCCAGTGCGGTGGCCGTGAGCGCCACTCCACAACGGACCTCCTCGTACGATTAGAACCAGACATTAGACGGCCTTCGTCCGAAGAGAACAAGTGGCTTCCACATTTTTCGACGTTGAAAAAGCATACGACACTACGTGGAAATACGGGATCACGAAGGATAACCACCGCAAAGGTTTGAGAGGTCGGCTACCACTTTTCATCCACCAATTTCTACAAAACCGCACCTTCAGGGTCAAGGTTGGCGACACTCGGTCTCCATTATATCCGCAAGAAATGGGCGTCTCCCAGGAAAGCGTCCTCAGTGTCACTCTTTTTATCCTCAAAATCGATCAATTAGCCCACATTCTTCCCCGAAACGTAAGACTGCTCTTATCACTATACTTGGACGACCTACAAATGAAAGCTACAGACACCCCTGCCTCATAACAATTTAACATGAACTCCAGAAGTGCCTAAACTTAGTCGGGAACTGGGCTTCCCTAAACGGTTTCCAATTCTCGCTCTCTAAAACTAAAAGCATGCACTTTACTCTTGTGCCCGGTTTACACCTGAAACCAGCCCTAACGCTGCACAACACAATTTCAGCATACGAAGAAACGATCAAATTCCTGGGTCTTATATGGTACCCTGAACTCACGTGGGACCCCACATCGCAGCCCTGGCGACTCGCCACAAAAGGTCGACGGGACTTATACAATCGGTAACACCACTGAAGTTCGGTGCCAACATGAACATCGGAATGACGCTGTTCATAGCAATAATACGATCGCGCATAGACTACGGAGCCGTTGTATACGGATATGCAGCCAAAACTACTCTCGAACCTTTCTCAACCATCGCAAACAATGCTTAGCGTATCACAACCAGCGCGTTCCGCGCCACCCCAATCGAATTCCTTAACGTGTTTGCTAACGAACTTTCACTTCCGCTCCGGCGAGACAAACTTTTACTACAATACTATTTTAAGACTAGAAGTCTAATCAACAACACAGCAATCAGCCACATCAACAACATATCCGATGAGCGCCTTTTTGCGGCTAAAAAATATATGCACATCGTTTTCCCCACGTGTGGACAACCTGCTGACCTCGCTAAACATCAATCGTAAAGCTATTAAGCCTACATTTTCCTACCGAATCTTCCAAATTATGACATTAACATGGATGATCAACCCACCACCGGTCAACCAAGACCTGCAAATGTATCATAAAGCAACTTCTCCAACACTGTTGCCACCAAGTGGCTATCAGCGTGAAACACTTACTGATGGATTGCAGCGCACTCGCGGCAGCCCGACGAGCGTTCCTAAATCTCCCGTGCAACCTACAAAGCCTACTCACTGACCCAACCTACCGTAAAAAGCTTATCGCTTTCGGAAAACACACCGGACTATACGAAGCTGTCCAAACCCCGAACACCTGTGCAAGTGAGGTGGCTCTCCACCTTATATGCACAAAAATAACAACACATTATACGAAGATATGTGTTAACTCTTTACTCTCTCGTACGCGCTGGTGTGCGAGTGTGCCACGGTTGAAATGTGTACTGACTTCATCTTGATGTGACAAGTATTTTCGCATGCGAGGCCGTGCGGACTTACCTGAATCAACGGCGGTCGCGCCCTACGTGGGAGCCTATTATGACTCACGTTGAGGCTCTGGTGGAAATGAGGCTCAAATCAACCCAACTCCTGAACTCGTTGTCCTCTCTTGGTATTAATTTTTGATTTTTAACTTAACTTCGTGCATGAAGCTGGGCAGAATCAACGGATCATCGTGCCCTTTGGCGGCGCACTCATTGACTACACATCGGAGCTCCGGTGGAGACCAGAAGAAACTAATACTAATGCTTGACTCTGAAACCCAATGCTAACAGTGGTTTTCGGGCCTACATTGCATGCCTCATTGCACAGTAATAAAATCATGAACTACATTCGGCACATATTTGCATTGTTGTATGCCTCATATGAAATTTACTGGTAACATACCAATTATTTTCACTCATACATACATTCGTTTTTGCCATGTGACGGTGATTGCGAGTGTACATTTGGATCATAACATCTACTTCATACTTGTCTCTGCAAGGTTACAGTAACGATGTTCAAAATCACCCCGGCGACAGGCGAGCGATCGCGAGTCAAAGGACGGCTCTTCATACCCTGAGATCCTTTTGATGAGTGCGTCACGATGACGTACAGACCGAATCCATAAGGTATTCCAGCTGTTTGAAGGTCACGTCTACTGGCCAGTTGGGTGCAACATAATCTTATCAGCCGTTAAAGTGCCTCCAGGCAGTCCTACCTTGGAGGCGTTTAGGATCAAATATCGTGCAATGAGACTGAGCCTCCTAATAACATTATACTAGTTCAAGTGCGCGGCTCTAACGTTATTTCCTCTCCGGTGGACCTGACGAGCACGACGTCCGGAGGTCCACTCCTAGTCTGCTGCCGGCTACTTCTACAAAGCTTTCAACCCAGCCCCTTAAATGTCTTTGCGGTCGAGAAACAAGCAATCGATGGGTGACGATCAAAGATGACGGATTGTTCAATCTGGAACATATACCAGAGGCACCCCCAAAACTAACCTTTTCAAATTGACGACGCCCTGCCCACCAATTCGGCCTCAAAGGAACTCGACTCGTGGTCGAATGTGCACTTTGCGCTTACATCAGGCTGCCACAGAATCAGGGCCCTGATGGAATTCGCTAATGCGCTGATCCTCCCTTAAGAAGCTCACTTCGAAACCACTAGGGCAAGATCGCTTTTCATGCCCAGCACATTACTACAGAAGTACGTACGAAGGATCTCCAGCTCCATGCTCAGGTCGCTCAGAACCTGCCCGGCAATATCCTCAGCGCGTCACTGGCGGGTATTCCTGCTCGCATCCGTGATCCCATCGTAACAGATGGCACGATGACATCCCACAGTCACTGCATTGTTTGTCGGAGCGCACCACAGGCTCCATTCACAAACTGCTGTCGGGAACCCTGATCGAAGCGCCTCAGTGACGTTATAGAATTCGCCTTCAGACTCTGGACAAGCTTGCTCCGGAGTCTGTTCGGGCTGCAGTTCTAGCAGGATCGATTTCTCAATCTCAATCCCTCACCGACGGGGCGATCTGGAATGCTTTCCAGGCTTCTGAAACAATCCAAAGCAGGACGAAGATCCTCTCATTTAGGACCCCCTCCACTTCAGGTTTTGTGGCCCCTGCACCACCGGTGGCACAGAAGCCTAGCAACTCCAGAAGGGGGTCGCGCGGGGTTTGGCCAAAGCTGTTGACAAGCAAATTGTAATGCTCGCCATGCGTTCCAGCGTAATGCCATGCAACCCCAAGAGAAGCATGGGGACTCCAGTACCTCACATACAGGCTCGGGAGCCCGTGCCTCTACTGCCCCAAAGGACCAGGGACGGTCAGAATGGTCTGGGGAAAGGAAGTCGGGGAGGCCCAGCACCCAAACACCCCCCCCTGCCCCAAGTCTTCATGTGTCTACGGGAGTCGCCGTAGTCACATGAGGACTTGGGGCAGGAGGGGGGTTGTTCCGGCGGCCTTCAGGAGTCATCCAGCACACGGGAATGAGGCAACACCTCTGATCAAATGCATCCTTTTCCAAAGCATCTCTTGGAGATGGATGCCACGACCCACTCCTCTCGATTATACTGCCTCTCACCGACAACCCGAGGACGTTTTCAAACTACTCAGGTTAGACTTCCTGCGGAAAGGCATAGTCAAGGCGGTGCCCAGACAACCGGCCCTCGCGTCTTTGCGGTTCCCAAGCCTTCGGGAGGGAATCGCTGAGGGATCGACCTCTCCAGGCTAAACAAATGCATCCCGGTAACTACTTTCCGGATGTCCAACCCGCAAAGAATACGAACCGTGCCGAAGCATCCTCTTTGGTTCACCCAGTAGGACATCAAGGACGGTTTCCCGCACGTCCCAATCTATTCCAAGTTCCAAAGTACCTGGCTCCCAAACTACGTGTCCAGCTGTACTTTTTCTCGGCCCTCTATTCGGCCCAACCTTGGACCAAAAAAATCTTTACGAAGGTCGCGAAACTACCCCTTCGCTTACCCACCAGCAAGGGATAGACGCGTCCTTCTACATCGGCAACTGGCTGTTCTGGGCACCGACAACACATCAGTGCCAGCTCAACACCCAGTCGACCAGTGCCTTTCTCCTCAAGCTACGCTTCCACGTCCACCTGGTGAAGTCTATTCCGGAACCAGTCCAGCAGATCGACTTCCTGGGAGTGACGCTCAATGAAGACGTTGGGTCCATCGCCCTGACCTCACAGCACATCGACCGCTGCGGGGGCGTGGCCACGGTTTTACTTTTCCGCGGAACTCTCTCGCTTCAACAGCATCAGAGTTTCCTTGGACTAATAAGTTTCCTCACGTCTTACCTGCTTCATGCGCGCCTCATCTTCAACGAGATGGTGCCAGCAGCACGGTCTCTGCGCTTATCCAGCAAGCCCAGCGCTCCCAACAATTCTTACCGCCATGCAGTACAGCACTGGCGCAACGATTCCTTCCTCCACTCCCCCGTCCCTTGTGTGCTGCCTCTACCGGAGCACCTCCTGTGGATGGACGTATCGGACGAAGCGTCGGGGACAGTCTGCTGCAGCGACCAGCAGTCGTACGGGCGCTGGTCAGCAGTAGAACGCCAACTCCATATTACGTCGAAGGAGTCGCTAGCCATCATCCGCGCTCTGCAGACACGAACTCATTGGCACCACACCACAGTCAGAGTGTCGTCAGACAACATGGCAGCTGTAGCCATGATCAAGCACTCGGGTTCCAGCAATGCGCCGGCGTTACAGAAGATCGGAGTACAGCTCCTCAGGATTCTCCAACATCGTCACCTTTCTCTTCTCGCGACCTACCTTCTTGGATCGCAGAACATCTGGGCTGATCAACTCTCACGTCTCCAGCCAGGAGACGGAGTGAACGCTGACGCCTCAATGCTTCGCCCGCCTCTCAACCCTGCGCGGTGCCATGCAAATAGACCTCTTCGCACACCCAAGAAACCACAAGCTCCCACTCTTTACAGCTCGCATCCTCACCCGCGAGCAGCTTAGTGGATTCTCTCCTGGCCGTCTGGAATCAGTGGATAGGAACATACCTCTTCTCCTATACAACCTGATCCCCCAGGTTCTCCACAAGCTTCAGCGGTGTCCTTGTAGTTCCCGACCACCCCCACTCTCTGTGGTGGCCCCAAGTCGTCGCGTCCTTCCGCGAGGTTTCGCTCGTTCTCGACGTGTCCCAGCGCTTCGAGGGTAAGGAAATGCCTTCAAATTCACGACCCTTCACTCGTTATCTCGCGTTCAATTTCTAATAAGAGTTCTCACGATCAAATACAATAGATTGCTGGCAGACACTCGGGTCAACACGCACAGACCATCGACTCAACGCCAGTACTAAAGCGTCTGGGCTCGCTTCCAAGCGTGGCTGCTCACCACAAAAGTGCAGTCCATCACCCAGACCACCCTCTTGACGTTCCTGTTCAATACCGGCACGCAGAAGCAGCTCAACCCGCGCACCGTTTTGGTTTACAGGAATGCGCTTCATATGCCTCTCGTGCACGGGCTTGGAGTAACGAGCCCGTGTAGGAGCTCGTTACTCCAAGCCCGTGCATCTCAGTTTCACGAAAATCCTCCGCAAAGGCGTTCGTCCCACAGTGGAAGCTGGAACCGGTCCATGACATGCTTGCCTCTCCTTGCTTCGATACTCAGACGGCGTCAGCATTGGCATTATTTCAAAAGACTCTCTTCCTCGTCGCCTTAGCGGCGGCAAAAGAGTATCTGAGATTCCAGCCATGGCATGCACGGGACCACATTTCGCCAGGAACCCGCCATGCACGCTCGTACTGACCGCTGACAAGTTCCTGTACAAAAAGTTGAACCATCACCCACGCGCCACCACTCATCTCTATCGCCTCACTGTTACCGGACGGCCGGGCGCACGCCCTGTGCCCCATGACTGCTTTCAAAGCCTACGTGGCACGGTGTCCGTCAAACCATGACTTTTTGTTTATCCATCCTACTTCAGGCAAGCTGTTCAAGGCGTCATCGGTGAGGCACTACATTTGCTCGCTTATCAATGTTGCCACACCGAATACTTTCACTGAAGCTCACGACGTCAGATTAATGCCTTGTCTCTCGCTTGGATGCGTGGGGTCCCTCTCAAAGGCATCATATCCAAGGCGTTCTGGAAATCGCCTAACGTGATCGTAAACAAGTACCTGTTTACAGTGGAGAAGCCTACCAAACCTTGTGTCTTATTAGGTACCAGCCCCCCCCTTGGCATCTGTTGGGTTCACGGGCCGCACCGAGTCACGGCCCAACCGGGGGGGTGAACACCCTTATTTCCCTTCAGACTCCTCTCTTCTTCATTCTTCACTATCTCTTCTTTTCTCCCCCATCTGGATTTGCTTAACTTTTATTTACCTCATTTGCATCTTATGTTTAGTTCAAATTTCCTTTAACTTGTCTCAAACTTCTTCTTAACAACTCTCCTAATAGTCGTTGCCCACCAACACACACATACACATGCACGCACTCACAGACACGCATACTCAAGCATACACATACTAGTTCTAACTATTCTTCTTTCGGGGGGCGAATAACAGCAAAGTTGCGCTCTTCCTTTCATGCAACCTTTTTCTAAGACTGTTCCTTCTTCTTCTTTCCATTTTTGCTGTTCTCATGCGTAAAATCCTCTACACCAAGTGTAGATCTCATGCATGGGATACCCGTTTTCTGTCTCTTCTTCATCTTCTCCCTCAGCAGGTGTTGGAGCGCGTAGCCCAGCATCTTGAGGACTACTGCGGATCCTTGGGGCTCTGAAGCAGGGTAGGTAGTGTGTTATTCCTCCTTACTGCCATCAAGGGAGTGCCATGACCATATTGCCTCAGCACCTTAGGAGTTCCTGTACCTCCTGTGGCACATGTACAGACCAGAGACGTCCACCGCATAAAGGACCTTAACTTTGCGCTGTTCTAAACCTAACTCGAACATCGTCGAACATTAAAAGAAGAATAAAAACGAAGGCTAACATGATGTAGGACTGTTTGTTGGTTGACATTCGGCGCCAGATGAACGATGAGTCCAGTGCTCTAGAGAGCCTTGTCACTTTAATCTAATCTAATCTATTAGGTACCAGGTAGATAAGCCTTTTCGTTTCCAATGTTCATGACAATCACATCAGCTAATGCCAGAAACTTCGCTATGTATTGTAGAATACGTTCATAACTATCTTACCATATCGTTCGGAGACACTCAACGATAAGACGTCAGGTCATGAATTACGTCGGAGTATTGAGTATGTAATTACTTTATCCTACTCAAGGTACTTCAATGTTACCATAGGAGCTATTGTACACATTGTCGATACGGACATAATTAGGATTATATTGCCACTACCTGGTCGTTCACCCACTCTCATACTGGTGGGCAGTGGGTATGGATATTATTTATGCCACTATGAGCAAACAGATTTACTGCCGTCGGCACTACGCAAATATTTGTATTTGTCTACACATTAAGAGTATTTGGGCGCTTGAACTCGAGGCCCTCATATTATTTTGCCGCTAGGAGCTGCTTTATTTGCTGTTGTTGGCTCTGAGCAATACTTGTATTTAACGATAATTACAGTCATTCCTCCATTTATCCAAATGTGTTATCAGTCCTTACACGGCAAGCGCTTCTTTGAACCCACTCAGTTTGAGATGCAGCCGATCCATCCAATTTCTGTGCTCCTCTGGCATAGGCCAGCTTGCGCTACATGATGGTATTTTTTATGCTGACACTGTGGCTCTTACGAATGAAAGAGAATATAACTTTTTTTATCTCGATTCTCTCGCTAAAAATCTATTTCTCTGTAATGTAGTAAGAGCCATAGGGGGCCTCTTTCTCCTCCCCCTGCTATCTTATGGACTCAACGGTTACCACAAGGTTTTCCTTTACATTGCAGCCCAGAAAATCTGTACCCCCTGCTTCCCTCAAGCCCCATGCTGACAGTCCCCCTCAGTTTTTCTGACAGGAAACCGTTTTTCACCAGCCCTCATGAATG
>SDVV010023201.1:0-12799 GCA_016164225.1 Gammarus roeselii | reverse complement strand
CTTTTCCGGCCTCTCCCTTTCTCACCCTCTTTACCTCTTTCCAGAACATCTTTTTGTTCTCCTCAAAATTCTGGCTCAACCGTCTGCCCCACCTGGCATCAGCGTCCCTTTTGGCTCTCCTCACCACCCGCTTCACCTCGTTTCTCCTCTCTTTGTAGCTTTCATAAGACACCTCCGACTTCATCTGCAACCACTTCTCAAACGCTTTTTTTTCCGTGCCACCGCTAATTTGACCTCCTCGTTCCACCACTCGCAATCTTTCCATCTGCACCCGCCGACACAGCGCTCACCACACACCTTCTTCGCACATCTCAGCAACGCATCCCTTATCATCTCCCATTCTTCCTCCACATCTCTCAGGTATTGTCCTCTCACGTTGTCATACTCTTCCTTCAACGCCTGCTGGAACTCCTCGACTCTACTTTTCACATTCAGTCCACTTAATTTCACTACCTCTCTTCCTCCTCTCACTCGTTTGTTACCCTTCCACTTCTGCTCCACTCTTAATCTACCTTCCACCAGCAGATGGTCAGACACTCCTCCACCCTCCCCTCTCAACACCCGCACATCCAACAGCCTCCCCAGCACTCTCCTCGATATCAGCACAAAATCCATCAGTGCTCTCTCCACCATTGCACGATGGGTCATCCTTACCCATGTGTACTTGTGAATATCTCGTTTCTTGAAGAAACTGTTCCCTACCACCAACTCCTGCTCCATACACAGACCTAACAGGTTTTCTCCACTCTCATTTCTACCGGGAACGCCATACCTTCCTATGACATTCTCCACCATGTCATCTCCAACTCTCGCATTAAGGTCACCCAGTACAACTACATTAAAATGACCTCCAAAACTCTCAAAACACTCACTCAAGTCAGTCCAGAATTACTCCCTCTCCTCTCCGCTCCTCTTGCTGCCAGGTCCGTAAGCACTCACAAATGCCCATCTTTCTACGCCTAACTTAACTTTCACCCACATCAATCTTGAGGACGCCTCCTTCCATTCGGTAGCACTACTAGCTAACCGATCACTCAAAATCAAGACCACACCTTCTCGTGCCCAACCTTCCTCCACACCAGACTTTCTTCCACTTTCCACACCAAACACACTTTCACCCTTACCTTTCAACTTTTGTCTCACTCAGCACTAACACATCAAACTTCATCCTCACAAACATCTCACCAATCTCCCTCCTCTTTACATCATTCGTACTACAGCCACGCACATTCAGCGACCCTAACAATAGGGTTCGGAGAGGCGTGTGCCCCTCCTCCCCCCGCTTGTCTTGCCGTCTCATAGTAGTAATGGGTTGGAGTATTTGGTGGGTCGTGATGAGCGTCCGTATCGTAATAGCCAGTCTCTTAGTAGAAATGGGTTGAAGTATTTGGTGGGTAGTGATGAGCGTCCGTATTGCAATCACCAGTCTCGTAGTAGTAATGGGTGGAGTATTTGGTGGGTAGTGATGAGCGTCCGTATCGAAATCACCAGTCTCGTAGTAGGCAGGCTCGTAAGATGTTCTTGTAGTACTGAAGTGGACCTGCATGGGTCATAGGGATGAGTTACGATGAGATGTTCAACACACGCGTGTTGACAACAGTACCAGTAATATGTCTGTAAGAAGATTGATAGCTAAAAAGTTGACGTGAAGGTCTAAAATAAGCTTGAAACAAGAAGGTATATGTGTATAAGGCTGACGAGAAGGTCTATAGCTATATGAAGGACGAGAAGGTCTATAGGTATAAGGTTGACAAGAGGGTCTATGGGTATAAGGATGACGAGAAGGTCTATTGGTATAACGATGAGGTGAAGGTCTATAGGTATAAGGATGACGAGGTCCATAGGTATACTGATGGCGGAAAGGTCTCTATGTATATGGATGACGAGAAGGTCTATAGGCATGAAAAAGCTGACGAGAGGGTCAATAGGTATAAGGCTAACGAGAAGATAAATACGTATAAGAATGACGAGAAGGTCTATAGGCATAAGGTTGACGAGAAGGTTATAGGCATAAGGTTGACGAGAAGGTCTATAGGTGTATGGATGACGAGAGGGCCTATAGGTGTGAGAATGACGAAAAGGTCAATGGGTATAAGGATGGCGGAAAGGTCTATAGGTATAAGGATGGCGGAAAGGTCTATAGGTATAAGCATGACGGAAAGGTTTGTAGGTATTAGGTTGACGAGGTGATCTATAGGTATAAGGATGGCGGGAAGGTCTATAGGTATAAGCATGACGGAAAGGTCTGTAGGTATTAGGTTGACGAGGGGTCTATAGGTATCAGGATAACCAGAAGGTCAATAGGTATGGGTTGGCGCGAAGGTCCATAAATATAAGCTAGGTTGACGAGAAGATCTATAGCTATAATGATTAACAAGAAGGTCTATGACTAGAAGGGTTGGCAAGGAGAACTTTAGCTAGAAGGGGCTGACACAGTGACCCTTAGCTATGAGTCGATCAGCAATAGGTCGACGGTTATCTGGCAAGGCGGGTGGTTCGGGCTTACAGGAGGTCACGTGGTATAGTCTTTCCATAACTGCAAGCGAGAACCCCTGAAGAAAGTGCTCCGTCTTCTATAAGGTTTGAAATGGAAATTGCGGATATGTCATGATCCAAGGATCACTAGTAGTGTATACCGGAGCGAATATGCCCAAAAATATAGGGGGTGCGAATATGCCCAAAAATATTGGGGGTGCGAATATGCCCAAAAATATAGGGGGTGCGAATATGCCCAAAAATTTAGGGGTACGAATATGCCCAAAAATATAGGGGGTACGAAGATGCCCAAAAATAAAGGGGGTACGAATATACCCAAAAATATAAGGGGGTACGAATATGCCCAAAAATATAGGGTGCAAATATGCCCAAAAATATAGGGCCTACATGTATGCTTTGTGAAGGAATTAGATATAGGATGACTAGTTATTTGAACCTATTATCGAATGTAATTGTTATGAAGTATGTTATCTGTTAATGTGTCTGACTCAAGCGCTATATATCTCGGACATTGTAGTTTTATGTTAGGACAAATTGATTTTGTGGTCAAGTTAGTTACTGATGGTACATAGAGATACCAAGAACGAAAGTTTTTGTCAGTCGACCGATGTATTTGTTAGGATGTATGTTATTTGTTAATGTGTCCGACTTAGTCGCTGTATTTCTCGGACATTGTAGTTTTATGTTAAGACATTGATCTTGTGGTCAAGTTAGTTACTGATGGTACATAGAGTTACCATGAACGTAAGTTTTTTGTGAGTCGGTCGATGTATTTGTTAGGATGTATGTTATTTTGTTAGTGTGTCTGACTTAGTCGCTGTATATCTCGGACGTTGTAGTTATATGTTTAGACAATTACTCCTGTGATCAAGTGAGTTACTGATGGTTCATAGAGACTGCCCGGGACGGGTAGGGAAGAGGGGTGGGGTTGACCGGAGTCAGGCGGTGTCCAAACCGCAAATGGTAATTAGCTTGATGATCTTTATATGTCAACTGTCACACAAAGATCTTATCTCGAGATATATGGTCCTCTTGGAGAATTGTTTTTCTTACGGTATCTTCCAGTTTCCTTTCGGTATCTTATTGCTTTTATTTACGATTGCTTACGTACGGATTATAAAGATGTATGTTATTAGGTCATGTCAACGCTATATATGATTGTATTGGAATATTTCGCACGGTATGATATATATTACTATGTTTGTTATTGAATGACTCATTTGAATAGAAATTTTTACTGCTCACACCTGAATTGTTAAAATATTCGATGTAGTTATGCAAGAAATATGGGTATATATCATGAGAGCTTAGCCAGTTGTGCTTTATTTGACTCATTTTCGGAGGTTGTTTGGTGGAGTTTTTAGCGGTGAGATGCTTGATGCCAGCTTGATGTTGAATATAGGCTATGAACATTAAAAGGTTATAACATGTTCATGTTGACGTGCTTTCATTATTTTTCACGCAAAAGTGTTCTCGGGTGGTAGTATTTCTGCGGGTTATCGATACGACCGCAATACTAATTATCTTTGTATTTGTTTTACGGTATTATTTCACATGAGTATTTACTGTTTTGCTACCCATAGCTGCTGGTCTGAGGCCTCGAACATGCAAGCAACATACTGTAACACGTTGGTTGCAAGCAAATGATCTCACTCGGGTATTCGTTGTTCGTTTCGCTTTTCATTAGTCCCAGCAGTCATTTATTTGTTTCATCGTACAAATGATTTTTGTTGGGGTTCTTGGAGAAGTCCATGTATTCAGACAGAGACGATTACAGCATTTTTTCAGTGTCAATATCGGGGTTAACCTTTAAACTGGAGACTCATGTCAGGCTCATTATCGGTTATATCCAGGATGGAACTTTGCTTGATGTTGTTCAGAGACGATGGGTGAAACAGATGCAAGGTATGTCTGAAGTATTATACGTGACTGGATGTTTCCTTTAAAATTTGTTATTTATCAGTGGTAGTTTGCTGAGGAGTGACCTAGTAAAGTATTGTAGACTTCATTGTTTGACACATTGGGCTTGGTTTTTTTTCCTGCTAGCGACATAGCATCTGGTAGGTCTAGAAATTTGCTATAGATTTGAATGGTATCGTAGTGAAAAATGCGTTATTCTCATGAACTCGGAGTTAAATGTCAGATATTTTGGAGGAATGTATGTTCAGGAGGTGCAAGTCCATTATGCATCTTTATGGAATTTTCGTTATTGATCTCTTGCAAATAAATACTTTAACATTAAGAAGACGATTTACTGGATGGAGGGGTCCTAGAGCATTCATGGTTTGGTTACCCTTCACCTAATGAGATATATTTATCTACGATAGCTTAGGGAGCTGTGTACAACTTCAATTAGCCCAATATCTGCCCATTTTCAACGTAAGGCAAGAGGCATTTTAGTGCATTTTCAATGCTAGTTCAATTGAGTTAAATTTAGGATAATGCAAACAAAGATTTATTAGATATATTATTTTTATTGATAATAGATTTTGACATAATTATATATACATATATATACATGGGATATCATTTTACGAAAACATAACTTTTTCACACCAAAAATTCGATGTGAGCATCTTCGCGGAACAAAACTAATGACTTCGACCTCACTCTCTTGTGTTATCTTGATCCTTGGTACCAATGACAGTCTATGGGTTCTTTATCAATGACGTATATTTATTCCTCACCTGAAGCTGTCAACTCGTCATATCGTTGTAGGATTTATCATCTGGGTGTGGTTTTTTCTCTGATCTATTGGTGTTCGATACTAACGCCCTTAGTACACATTTTAGGTAAACGAGGATCTTTGGGATAAGTGTATGCAATACTTGTAATCCTAGCCTTGTAACCAAAACTTTGTTTATAGTCTTCAGCGAGCTTTTTATAGACGCTATTTTTAAACACTATTACATGTTTGTGACATCGAATCGTTTCAGATTTTTTTCTTGCTATTATCCACATTTCCATTCATTATACTCCCGCAGATATCCGAAATATACCCAATTCTCCCTGCACTCAAACGTTTGAGACAGGATTCTCTCTTCTCATGCTTCATTACCAACATATTTGAAACCAAAGTCAGGTATAAATTTGATTTTATTATACAGTTTTACACTTCTTATACATGACACCCTTGCATATACCCCATTTGATAATTCGGTTTCCTTCATCTTTAGCAGTTTTTTTTTTCTTCACACATTTCAATATCACTGTCACTGATATCCATTTCACTGAAAGTATCCCACGTTTCCCCTCATTTTCATTATTTTCAATTTCGGTTATGGTTTGTGTCTTTCTCCCACCATATCGAAATGGCCATTTTCACCCAATCTTCATACATTCTTAGCTTGAGTGTTAGTGGCAACGTACTTTGTTTTACGCTCGCGCCATTTTGAGCACTGTCTTTCTCAATATTTTTGATACCCATGTCCGGAGTATTATGTTCTATCAATACGCCTATAGCATCCTTTGAGCTCGTATTTCCTCGTTCATTTTTAAGATTAGCCTATTCAAGATAATGCTGTCCTCTGAGATGACGCCAAAACCCGAATGTGGAGCCTGATTTGCTTAATTTTATCTCCGCACTGCAAATAACACATATCCCCGTCTTCTCCTTTCTGTTAAAATACTTCCACATCAAACTGGTAGGCATCCTTCTTCCCCGAAAGCGGATCGATTTATGAAGGAGTACAGATATGAGTCCAATTTATACATAAAGGATCGTTAGCTTCACTTCGTTGACACATGTATGGGGGCACCATGTAGGCATTTACACACATTTTGTGCATAGTGGTTTCCATACACTCCCGGATGCATTAATACCTACGCAACCTAACCTAACCAATAGATCAACATCCCTTTCTGTTGTTACAAGATAATTAATGGGCTTCAGCTTAATGCCATGTTAGGGTAAAAGATGTAATCATCCTATCCTAAACTAACCTAACTTATGTACGGTATTCAGTCAATGTTTTATACGATGCATAATGCATATCTCCACTTGTCTCTACATTTGTGATCAATCCTTTGCAGTTTGATACACACATCCAATTCTGATCTAATAAATCATCAAAAATCTAGCCTAATCTAACTTATTTACGATATTCAGTTGATGTTTTATACAATGCATAACAAATTATCTCCACTTTACTCTACGTTTTGATCTATCCTCTGCAGCTTTGATAACTTCCACCTAATTATTTCTACTTCACGGTCAATCTCGACTCATATATGTTACCAGAGAGGTCAGATTTTCAATCTTAGATAGATTGAATGTTACAAGTAATTCATATTTGTTTTCATCATACAAACGGGTTCCTCATCTCATACTAGGTCTAACACATTTTTCTTCGATATCTCCTAACACTTCATCCTTTGACAACTTGCACAGTTGATCTGCCTTATTTCTCTTCAATATTTTTTCAAACTCTTCACGATGACAGCGTTTCAAATGTCTATACACGTTACTCGTTGATTTATGTTAACTCAATTTTATTTTTTTCTGGCAAAGTTTACAGACCCCCAGCACCCCATTTCTTTCGAACAATCGAGGACTCAAGCTATAACCCATCCTTCCACAACAGAATCCCAATATTGTCTGAGTATATACTCATCGGACTCTGATTTATATTTCACCATTCTGTCACACATATACAGCATTTACCCCGAGATAGGTTTATAAGTACCGTTGCACCCCTTGAAATATTTCTTCTACCGAATTCAACAATTTCATTGTTTCCTTCGACCAACGCAATGTATGCAATTTCATCCCTTAACCTTTGAGTAGTAAGATATTATGAACAATTGATTTAGGATTTACATACTTTTATTAGTATCATTTACAGATCTTGCTGACATCATCAATGACTTCTAACTCGTTTTTTCGATTACAGCATGACTCGTACAGCCACCCAAACCCATCATCACGATGTTTAAGTTTCCTCTCAAAATCTATCATATAATCCACCATATCTTTCTTGCGAACACCGAAGGCTGTTCCGTGCCCTTGAGTCCACAAATGTAATTCTTCTTCTTCTTGAACTTTAATTATTCGAATCTTCTCAAATTCAATGGCATTCTGTTTTCATCTATGAGGAATTCTTTCGTACGTTCCCGGTTTTCTTTGGTTCTTAGGAAAAAAACGTTGCCCACCACTTCAGCTTTATTACAATCATGATGATTTTCCACTCGGATCATATCAATTTCGAGAGTTGTCTTCTAATTACCCTTGAAGTTTGTTACATACGACTGAAACCCGTCAATGTCAGTTACCCAGAGCCGACTTCCTTTTTCCTTCATCCATTTATGAATGTTATTTCCCACTCTTTTGATTCTTGTGTTACCAATTTTGAGATATCTGATATTTTCAACATTAGTCAATATTTGTTCGATCCGACTCATATCATCTTCGGAGATTTCTTCATCCAACACTCGCAAACAAATTTTTGAGATGTGAACATCCATTTTTATCCATTTGAGGATGAGCCGTCCGTCTCCGCTTGTTCTCCACGGGACACTGACTCCAATCCTGTCATCCAACATGCTATGGTAATGCGTCTGCAAATCTTTAAGTCTATCATCACTCGCTTCGGCGATCAATTACGTATGTATATACGTCTGTAGAGGACAAGTGTTCCTACAATTGGTATTAAAATAAAAAGGTAAGCATACCTTGTTCATGGTGCTTATTCAAATAGACCGAATCATGGGAGACAACATCTGAAATGTAAGTTACAGACCACTAGTTTGAACTTCTCTGCCAGCGGCAACATCGAGTAAGCCTGCAGCAAGGCAATGAACCAATCCACTCATTTGATAATATTCTCAAAGTGTGGTTCAGTGGTCCGCCTGCCAATACTGGGTAAGTTTTGCAGTGTATACTATTGTTTCATTAACAGCTTCTTTTTAAGCCTTTAGGAGGGCTTAGAATATGTATATAAATATAATAAGTTATTTAGGAATGATCAAACAGTGACAATATGTGTACTGGTCAGCCCAGTGTACAGCACCAGGCTGAAAGTAATTGCTGATTTTGTATATAGCTATGGTAATATAGGTAGACAACATAGAAATATTTGAATGCAACCTTAGATTATTAATGCCCTTTCCTAGTTTCATGCTTAAGGCTAGCTAAATGTATTAAGATGTCAACCATATGGTTTTCAAGCCTGACTGTATTTTGTGTCAGCCAGCAAGGAATTTCAGCAGGTATATGTTCCCTATGAACCTTGCTGAATCATAATTCCATACATTTTTCATATGCGCTGTTATAATTTACATAAATGGAATCCCATTGAAGAATTTCGTTTCATAACAGCTAATTCTAAAATATAATGAGCCATTACCACTTGACGGAGCCAGTTCCTCCATTCTTTAACTTCAATAATAATTTATGCTGACTACTTAACTAGACGTGTGGAACCAGACTGAGCCCAAACTTTTCAATTCAATTAAAGGCACATATTATTGCCTGCGGCTTTAGTGGGCGAACATAAAGGTCTTATCAAAGTGACCTTACTCCATGTAACCCAAGGAATTCTTCCACAGCCCGGACCTGGGGGGCCCAGCCAGGCTACCCGGGGATCGCCTACAATGGGAGTTCATAGGACCAAAAATCTAAAGAAACGGTCCTTACCAAGAACGCCACAACATGCCTTGGATCCAGCTATTGCAGTCATCCCGGCGAAAGGCCTGTTTCTTGGACACCAGGCTCAAGACCAAGCTGGGGCAGCCCGAACGCTGGTGCCCCACGAGCATTGTCTTCCAGTCCTGGTCTCTAGCGGAAACTACCATAATTAGCTAAGTTCCCCATTGCCTATTGTTTTTCGTACTTTGTACAAGTTCAATTCATGAGGCGAATTAACTGCCTTCTTATTCATTCCCTTTCTATTCTCTTGTTGCCAATTTGAAAATCTTGTGAGTATCTGAGGTTGAAGAGTCATTGTAGCTGCTGCTCAACCTTGAAAATTATGCGATACAAATATATACATAAGCAAAATGGTACCATGCAATTGTAAGTACCGCTTGAATGATATAACCATATAACTACGTTATATAAAAACATCAAAACTAATTTATTCGCGAACTAGTCTTTTGACCTCATAAAACTAGTGACCCGAAAGCTGACTAAGATACCCGAAACGTCTATAGACCTGTATACGTATGTCCAAGTCAAAAACCTAACCTTACCTAATTTATGTACGGTATTTTGTCATTGATATATACAATCCGTAACAAATTAGCTCCACTTGACTCTACAATTTTTTGATCTAACCTTTGCAGTTTTGATACACACTTCCAATTTTGATCTATCAAATTTTTCACGACAATTCGATGTTGCCTCCTACTTACACGTTACATGCAAATTCATTGCTTAACCTTTGAGTCTTAGGATATTATAAACATTTAATTATGGTTTGACATGGTTTATTTTTGCATTATTAGTATTAATAACAGATATTGCTGACATCATCAATGACTTCTATCTCGTTTTTTCGATTACAGCATGGCTCGTACAGTCACCCAATCTTGCTGGATGTATCAATGTTTCTGCCTTTTTTGTAGCAACATGGTGCGTATATACAACCGTACTCATCATCACTTTGTAGCAGTCTCCTCTCAAATTCTTTCATATACTCCACCATATCTTTGATATGAATTCGGAAACCTATTCCATTCCCCTGTCTCCATAAATGTAGATCCCCGCATTTCCATAAATGTTTTTCTTCTTCTTCTATGCGAACTTTAATTATTCGAATCTTATCCAATTCAATGTACCTCCAACCTTTATCCGAAAGAAACTCCATCATTTACTCCAGATTTTCTTCAGTCCCTAGATAGAAATCATTTTTCACTAAGCCAACTTTCTTACATGTGTGGAAGTTTTCTGCTTGGGACATATAAATTTCAAGATATACCTTCTTATTTTCTTTGAACTCTGTTACATACGACTGGAATGTTTCGAAATCAGTCACCCAAATCCTGTTTTTTTCATTGTCCTTCCATGTATGAGTAATAGTTCCCGCTCATGCAATTCTTGTTATCCGCATTTGTAGTTAATTGATATCTTCATCACTTGTCAATATATCCTCGAACCAAGCTAAATCACCTTCGGAGATTTTCTCATCCAACACTCGTAAACAAATTTTTGAGATGTGAACATCTATTTTTATCTATTTGAGGATGATCCGTCCGTCTCCTCTTGTCCTCCACGTAACACTGACTCCAATCACGTCATAAAGCTTGCTATTATAATGCGCCGTGCATGTATATATTCGAGCGTATGTACGTATACATGTATTGATGAAATATATATATATATAATTTTAAAATGTATTGATATTAAAAATTGTTTTGAATTTGAAATTTTGTTATAAATATATATAAATATTTTTAAAATGTATTGAAATTCTAAATTGTTTTGAATATGAACTTTTGTTATAAATATATATATGTATATATATATATTTTTTCTTCATTAATACATGTATACGTACATACGCTCGAATATATACATGCACGGCGCATTATAATAGCAGGCTTTATGACGTGATTAGAGTCAGTGTTACGTGGAGAACAAGCGGAGACGGGCGGATCATCCTCAGATAGATAAAAATGGATGTTCACATCTCAAAAACTTGTTTACGAGTGTTGGATGAAAAAATCTCCGAAGATGATTTAACTTGGTTCGAGGATATATTGACAATTGATGAAGATATCAATTATCTACAAATGCGGAGAACAAGAATCGCAAGAACGGGAACTAATATCCATTTATGGAAGGACAATGAACATAACAGGATTTGGGTGACTGATTTCGAAACATTTCAGTCGCATGTAACAGAGTTCAAAGAAAATAAGAATTTATATCTTGAAATTTATATGTTCCAAGCAGAAAACTTCCACACATGTAAGAAAGTTGACTTAGTGGAAAATAAATTATATCTAGGGACTGAAGAAATCTGGAGTATATGCTGGAGTTTCTTTCGGATAAAGATTGGAGGTACATTGAATTGGATTAGATTCGAATAATTAAAGTTCGCACAGAAAAAGAAGAAAAACATTTATGGAAATGCGGGGATCTACATTTATGGAGACATGGGGATGGAATAGGTTCCCGAATTCGTATCAAAGATATGGTGGAATATATGAAGGAAATTGAGAGGAAACTGCTACAAAGTGATGATGCGTACGGTTGTATGAACGCACCATGTTGATACAAAAAATGCAGAAACATTGATACATCCAGCAAGATTGGGTGACTGTACGAGCCATGTTGTAATCGAAAAAACGAGATAGAAGTCATTGATGATGTCAGCAATATCTGTTATTAATACTAACAATGCAGAAATAAACCATGTCAATCCCTAATTAAATGTTTATAATATCATAAGACTCAAAGGTTAAGCAATGAATTTGCATATAACGTGTAAATAGAAGGCGACATCGAATTGTCGTGAAAAATTTGGTAGATCAAAATTGGAAGTGTGTATCAAAACTGCAAAGGTTAGATCAAAAATGTAGAGTCAAGTGAAGCTAATTTATTATGGATTGTATATATCAATGACATACGTATACAGGTCTATAGACGTATATACATACGTAATTGATCGCCAAAGCGAGTGATGATAGGCTTAAAGATTTGCAGACGCATTATAATAGCAAGTTGTATGACGTGATTGGCGTCAGTGTCACGTGGAGGACAAGCGGAGACTGACGGATCATCCTCAAATGGATAAAAATGGATGTTCACATCTCAAAAATTTGTTAACGAGTGTTGGATGAAGAAATCTCCGAAGATGATATGGGTCGGATCGAACAAATATTGACTAATGTAGAAAATATCAGATTTCTCAGAATGTGTAAAACAAGAATCAAAAGAGTGGGAGATAACATTCATATATGGATGAAGGAAAAAAGGAAGTCGGCTCTGGGTAACTGACATTGACGGGTTTTAGTCGTACATATGTAACAAACTTCAAGGGTAATAAGTAGCAACTCTCGAAATCGATATGATCCGAGTGGAAAATCATCATGATTGTAATAAAGCTGAAGTGGTGGGCAACGTTTTTTTCCTAAGAACCAAAGAAAACCTGGAACGTATGAAAGAATTCCTCATTGATTAAAAACAGAATGACATTGAATTTGAGAAGATTTGAATAATTAAAGTTCAAGAAGAAGAAGAATTACATTTGTGGACTCAAGGGCACGGAACAGCCTTCGGTGTTCGCAACAAAGATATGGTGGATTATATGATAGATTTTGAGAGGAAACTTAAACATCGTGATGATGTGTATGGGTGGCT
>SDVV010023200.1:0-12799 GCA_016164225.1 Gammarus roeselii | reverse complement strand
CTCCTAAGGTGCTGAGGCCATATGGCCCCAGCACTCCCCGGATGGCAGTAAGGAGGAATAACACACTACCTACCCTGCTTCAGAGCCCCAAGGATCCGCAGTAGTCCTTAAGGTGCGGGCTACGCGCTCCAACACCTGCTGAGGGGAAGATGGAGAAGAGACAGAAAACGGGGATCCCATGCATGAGATCTACACTAGGTGTAGGGAATTTCACGCATGAGAACAGCAAGAATGGAAAGAAAAAGAAGGAGTAGTCGTAGGAAAAGGTTGCATGAAAGAAAGAGCGCAATCTGGCTGTTATTTGCCACCCAAAAAGAGAATAGTTAGAACCGGTGTGTGAATGTTTGAGTGTGTGTGTCTGTGTGTGCGTGCTTGTGTATGTGTGATTGTGTGCAGCGACTATTAGGAGAGTTGTGAAGGAGTCTGAGACAAGTTTAAGGAAATTTGAACTAAACATAAGATGCAAATGAGGTAAATAAAAAGTCAAGCAAATCAGGATGGGAGAGAAAAGGAGAGATAGTAGAGGGTGAAGAAGAGGGGAGTCTGAAGGGAAATAAGGGTGTTCACCTCCCCGGTTGGGCCGTGACTCCGTGAGGCCCGTGAACCTAACAGATGCCTAAAGGGGGGGGAGTCGTTACTAATGATGACACCTAGATCTCTCTCTTCGGTGACAGGCATCAGTTTCTTTCCGGATATTTAATATCCGTTTTTAGGGTTATGGTGACCAATGTGCATAACTTTACACTTGTCGACATTGAATTTCATTTGCCACTTTTCTGACCATTAAACAATTTTGTTCAAGTCTAATTGGATCTGCTCACACTCGAGTTTGGTTTACAGTTTTCCTCCAAGCGTGGTATCGTCTGCATACTTACTAATGTTCAAGAGTACGTTGCTGTCGAGTTCATTTATGAATATTATGAAGAG
This sequence comes from Gammarus roeselii, assembly GCA_016164225.1. Lineage (NCBI taxonomy): Eukaryota > Metazoa > Arthropoda > Malacostraca > Amphipoda > Gammaridae > Gammarus > Gammarus roeselii. The sequence goes on along the minus strand of SDVV010023200.1, from coordinate 11,872 downwards.
AACTGGACCTAACACAGATCATGGGACACGTCGCTTGTAACTTTACCCTTATTGGAGGAAGCTCCAGTAAGTACGACTCGCTGCCGTCTGTCCGTGAGCCAGCATTTTATCCAGTTATTGAGTTTACCTCGATTACCGATGCTGTGCAAATTACTAACCAAGCGTTTGTGAGGAACTTTGTCGAAAGCCTTTTGAAAATCAAGGTAAATGATGTCGATCGGAGATTTTGCGTCATGAAATTCAATTATATTCTTTAAAAAATCAGCAGGTTAGTCAGACATGAACGATTGCGTCAGAAGCCATGCTGAGAGTTACCTATTAACTGATTTAATACTAGGAATTCTGTAATTTTATCCGTGATCAAACTTTCCATCAATTTGCCTATGACTGAGGTGAGACTAATAGGACGATAATTTCCGAGACACTTTTTGTCCCCATTCGTCCCCTTTTTTAAAAATTGGGGTGACGTTGGCCTCTTTTCATTGAGAGGGGCAGATGCCATTTGTGTGAGATTGGGTGAAAATGTTTGTTAGATGTTCTGCAATTTCGTTCTTAGTCTTTTTCAGTATTCTGGGATGAACCTAGTCTGGACCGGGAGATTGTGTAACTCATTTTTTTTTTCTTTTTGATAACTTCGGCAAAGGAAAAGTTCACTGTGCTGAGGGCTTTGTTTTGTTTTTGCGCTATGATATCCTCAGGATTAGGAATATCCGCATTCTCTAACGTAAATGCAGAACAGAAAATTTGGTTAAACAGGACACTCATATTAGTGTCGTCAGTTTCTAGCTCACCGATATAATTTTCATGAGGGCCAATTACAGATCTTGAATTAATTTTGCTCGATGTATAACTGAAAGACTGTTTCGGATTAGCTTGTTTTCCGGAGAGGCTAGACTGTTTGTGATGTACATTTTTCAATATCGGATTCAAACAGTGAAAAGTTTGATGATGATGATAAATATGAATGGAGTGGTAAGTAGAATGTGCGTAAAACGGTGATACATTTACGGGCACGAGTTCAAATAAAATACTTGCGATACCAAACAAGTGATAACGTGCTTGACCAACGCAGTATTTATACATATAAATTAACGGAGACTGATATCGACGGTTCTAAACTGAGCTAATTCCAATGCGAGTCTGTTGCGCGGTAGTGACGCAAAGTCACTTCCTACGCGGGATTGAGTTGAATGCAAAGCAAATCAATCATAGCAGCTCCCTTCTGCTGATTAAAAATGGTTTTACTTGACCGACTGAAAAGAGCTCCGTAAGTGCGGCAGTCTATCCCGCCTCCCTCAAGCCAATGGTTTCGGGATTTACACCCCACGTCGCTCAATCAGCACCTAAGGTCGAAATTATAGGAAGGATAGGAAAGACTTAGATGTTACAGCCCAGCGTAGAGGAATCTGGCGACCCTACGAGGGGCTTGCAACTGAGTAACTAAGCCTAGCCGGCGAGAGTTTACAGTCCTGGTGCGAGGAGCTGCGCACATGCGTTAGCTACGCGGGTTGACGCAATTTGTGCAAAACGCAATTATTTGATTTGGACAATGTAATTGTTAGGATGTATCTAATTACTGAACGTGTCCGACTTAGCGCCTATGTAACTCGAACATTGTTATGATTAATAACTTCTGGGGCAAGTTAATTACTTTTGGGGACCTCAGCTTATCGTGAGTCATTACAGGTCAAACAGGCTTACGGCTGGCTTACGGCTGGCTTACGGTTGGCTTACGGGCGGCGCAAACAGACGGGCCTAGATTGGGAAGGTTTTATGTTTTGAACTTTTAATTTATATGAATTATTAATGATTAATTGTAGTAGAAGTAGGCCCGGGACGGGCTGAAGAGTCCATTCTAGCAGTATTCCAAAATTGAATTTGCAGTACAGCTAGTCCAGTCTAGAATGAGTTGTTATAAGAAGTTTGAAATGAGGTAAAAAAAAATTGAACTAGACATAAGATGCAAATGAGGTGAATTAAAAGTGAAGCATATTCAGGTTGGGGAGAAAAAGAGATAGTGAATGGTGAAGAAGAGGGGAATTTGAAGGGGAATAAGGATGGTCACTGCCCCCCCCCCCTCGGGTTGAGCCGCGACTCCGTGCGACCAGTGAACCCAACAGATGCCTAGGGAGGGGAGCATTTATCGAAACAAATAGTTGGCCAAGCTGCGTTAAATCTCCCAGCCCCGAGCTCGAGCAGGTGAGTTTTCCTACTGTTGTTTATCCCTCGCTCACCCAAATATGTTCTCTCCTTGGCCGTAGTAGGCATCGTGAAATCCAAAATGGTGTCGCTCTGACCCTTCTCCAATTTTTTGTGGAAGTACTGCAGCATCTCGAGGGCTCTGTTGCTGAGCCCGTGGTCGTCTTCTTTGAGACCACTTTTAGACGCCTCTTGTGAGGTATCTTCCGTGAACCAGAGCAGCGCCTCGGCAGCATGTTGGTGAGCGCGCCCTTTGTAGTACAGGGACTTGATCTGGACGAGAGTGACCCAAGAAGCTGGGAGGTAGTCGCGAACAACGCCGACCATCATGGCCTCGTGCACCTGAATGGAGGAAGGCGTTTTTGAAGAGTTATTATTAGAAATAGTAATTGTGGGTTTGGGTAATTCAGTTCTACCCTACAAGTACAAGTCGGAGTAGAGCATGCAATGGTGAAACAGATATCGAGTATAAAATTGCATAGTTGAAGAAAAAAATATCAAGATTTTTCAACGATTTACAATTATTTTCGAAGTTTTCCAAATCAATAACAATGTTACGTAAGAATTAATCTCATCAAATTATCTTAATGTGTAGCTGTTGGAGTAAGCTTTATCCTAATACAGTAATACTATTAGCCTAACTTTGACACTCTCAACACCAATGGGGAAACGGCTGTCTTTACGTACAAATATGGGTCATTTACACTCGTATAATGATGGTTTAAATTCCTAAGCCTTGACATGTTTACTTCAATGATTTATACCTGTTCTGCATTGGTGAAATTACCAACGAAATCATGTATTCCATGGTGCTACTGCGGTGTCTAAAGGGCAGGGTTACAATTGTATGGATAATGTTATCTATTGTAACTATTCAAAGTCACGCAGTCGTGAACCCTACAGGAAGAGAGATAATCTATTTTCTTGGCTTTCTGTGTGGAAATCGAGAACGGTCCCTAACCTGTACATTTCGATGTATGTCCCCTATCTCCTACAGTTTTTCGGAAACATGGGCTTTCCCTTCTCAAGATTTTCAGCACTGTCTCTAGGTAGCTTTCTGCTTTGACAAGTGGTAGCTACTTGCTCATTTCTCATGCTCTTCGTTGGTGGCCGATCTACCGAATTACTGGCTTACGACGAAACCTTCTTGTGCCTATTAGACTATAATTTTAATCTTTTACCATTAAGCTCTATGCATCCCTCCTTCTCGGTGATTGACGGACAACATTTCATATGCAGGTTCAAGCTACTTGATATGAACATTTCAGTGTGACATGTCAAAAAACAAATGATTAGACTTGTTTCAGCTCATTCTGCGTCGGGCCAGCCGTATTTCAAATCGTGCCAGTCAGTCGCAAGTCGTGCCAGTCAGTCGCGGGTCGTGCCAGGCCATCTCAAATCCTACCAGCCTTTCCCAGGTCGTTCCAGCTTATCCCCAGAGTCGCTCACTTGCGTGTACTCGTGTGCAGTGTACTCCGCTTCCTGCGCCAGTTCGAACAGGGACTCTGTGCTGTCATCACAGTGCAGCTCCGCCTTCTCGTGCAAGCACTCGCGGGCCTGGCTCTGGGGACGGAAGGGTCGCTCGGTTAGTTTGGGTGTATGCTAAGATCAGGACTAGGATTCAACTCGTTCTCTGTGGCACAGCTTGAAGCGTTGCAAGAGCCCGTTACACTGCGACAAGACGTGCTGCCAATTGTGAGCAACGGATTATGAGTAGTGGACAGTTCAACCTGGGATTGAGATAACTACGTGAGACTAAGAAGGATTTCAAACAATAACCTGAACATGTATTGATTCAACAACACGTGGTTCATTGCCCTCTTTATATAAACTAGATTGTTTTCTTAATGAAACGGTTCACACCTACCTTTGAGATGTGGTTCAGTCCTGCCGAGCAACACACGAAAATATACCACCGAAAGGGATGCCACGAAAAATTGCTTGGTCACGAATCAGCATCAGCTTGATGTATAGCCTCCAGCTAGCATCAGGTCGATGCCTGACCACCAACTATATCAGCTTCATGCCTGACTACCCACACTATCGGCTTCATGCCTGACCACCCACCACCATCAGCTTGATGTATGCCTCCGCCAGCATCAGCTCGATGCCTGACCACCAACACTATCAGCTTCATGCCTGACCACCAACACTATCAGCTTCATGTCTGACCATCAGCTTCATTCCTGACCACCAACACTATCAGCTTCATGTCTGACCATCAGCTTGATGTATAGCCTCCAGCCAGCATCAGCTCGATGCCTGACCACCAACACTATCAGCTTCATGCCTGACCACCCACAACAATCAGCTTGCTACCTTACCACCTTCCACTATAATCTTGACGCCTAGCTACCCAGCACTATCACCGTGATGCCTGACAACCCCTGACCACTCATCACCTTGATGCCTAACCACACAACATCATCATCTTGATGCCTAACCAACCATCACAATCATCTTGATGCCTGACAACCCAGCACCATCATCTTGGTGCATGATCACCCACCACTGTGCATTTGTAAGGTTTGATTTGATCCTCAGTTCCACCAGAGCCTCAACGCGAGTCATAATAGGCTCCCTCGTAGGGCTCGATGATCATTGATTCCAGTAGGCTCGCACGCCGAAGTGTGCGAGCGCTTTTAACGTTAGAAAAAAATTGAAAATTTTTAGTGATGTCAGACGCACGCTGGCGCGCAAAAGAAAAACGCTTATTCGAAACGGACCTCCGCTTCCAATCCTTTAGAACTATAAGAGTAATATGTACGCACCCTAGTGCGTACAGGTAGCATCGTCGAGATTAGTACAAGGTCTGTGGCTACAACGCCAAATTCAGCTCCGACAGCAACGCAACACAATATTTACAGCTACGCGGTTTAGTTGTATTAGTACAATTTATTTATTCAGGTAAGATAAAGACTCAGATGGAATGGAACGAATCCTCGCCTCCAACCCCTCAGAACCTCATGAGTAATATGTTCACACGCCAGTGCGCACAGATAGTATCGTCGAAATTGGTACAAGGTTCACAGCTACTCGGACAAAGTCCGCTCAGACAGCAACGCAACACAATATTTACAGCTACGCGGTCCAGTTGCATTAGTACAATATGTTTACTCAGGTAAGATAAAGACTCAGATGAAACGAGACGAATTCTTGCCTCAAACCGCTCAGAACCTCATGAGTTATATGTCCACCTACCAGTGCGCACAGAAAGTATCGCCGAAATTGGTACAAGGTTCACGGCTACACGGACAAAGTCAGCTCCGACAGCAACGCAACACAAAGTTTACAGCTACGCGGTCTGTTTTATTTTTAGTACAATTTATTTATTCAGGAAAGATAAAGACTCAGACAAAATCCAAGAATAACATGCATGCGCGACAGTGCGCACAGACAGCATCGTCGAAATTGGTACAAGGTCTATGGCTTCACGGATTAGATAGACTCCAACCGCAATGAGTCACAAGGTTTCATAGCTGCGCAGTCCAGGTCAACCCCAGAAACTGCATATGGCCCGTGCAAGCGCGAGCGAGCGCAGACTGAAGAAAAAATACCCGTTCACACAATCACAAACAGAAACTCCTGCACAAATACAACAGCGTTATAATATTGTGGATTGTGAAAAAGAAAGTAAGAGCAGGTTCGTCATAGGCAGAAAAACTGCTCAGGTTATTGATTTCGCACTGATTGTTTAGGGGATAGGGTAGGGGGGGCATTGGTCCCTTGGGTCGCAAAAGAGCCCGATGAGTCCCGGAGGATAACCTAAGTCCCCCGGGTCTTCCCGAGTTCCCCGAGTCCCCTCGTCTCAGCTCATCTCGGCTTGTCTCGAATCATTTCGGCCAGTTTCGGCTCGTCGCGACCAACTCGACTCGCCCCGACATGTTTCGACTGATCTCGACGCACCTCGACCAGCCTCGACGCGGCTCGCCCCATCTGCGGTAGTGATCGTGTGGACTCTAATAACAATTTTTTCACTCAAGCATTTTAGGATGGGAGTGGGGTGGGTTGCAAGGGCGTCTCGGGTCCCAAAAGAGCCCGAAGAATCCCGGAGGGTAACCCATGTCCCCCGGGTCCCCGAGCTCCCCGGGTCCCATCGCCTCAGCTCGTCTCGGCTTGTCTCGAATAATTTCGGCCAGTCTCGGCTTGTTGCGACCAACTCGACTCGCCTCGACATGTTTCGACTGATCTCGACGCACCTCGACCAGCCTCGACGCGACCCTCACCCTCTGCGCCAGAAATCCGCGGACTGTAATGGTTAATTGTTCTACTCGAGCATCTTACATATATACATTTTTCTGTGTATGGGCTTTACAGCGCTGGGAGGGGGGAGCAGAGGTTCCAGGATTCAGAGGGGCCTCTAAATGGTCCCACAGTTTCTCAAAAGGGTCCTGAAGGATCTCAAGGGTGTCCGAAAGGGCCCAGAAAGGTCCAAGTGGGTCCCCCCAAATCCAACTGGTCTCCTAAGTCCCCCGTGTTCTCGAAACCCCGGGTCCCCGAGTCCCGCGGGTCCTACGAAAACCTCCCCTCCCTGGGTCACCTTGTCTCAACCAGCCTCGATGCTTATAATAATAGTAACCAATGTAAAATTTATCACCATGAAAAATAGGCAGAGAAAAATAATAGAGCCCAAGCAAGAAGAAATACTAAAATACTAAAATAAAGTGTTAATGATCTATAAAATGAATAACATCCATCCACCCCAATGCATTTGTAAGACTGCGCCTTTAGTATTCCGTTCAATTCTGGTCTCCATACCTTAGAAAATACATTATTCAATTAGAGAAGGTTCAAAGTAGAGCTACCAAACTTATCCCTTCTCTGCGCAATAAATCGTAAAAAGACAGACTACGTAATCTCAACCTTTATTTGCTAGGAAGTTTAGAGTCAAAAGTGACATGCTCGAATTGTGGATGATGATGAAGGGTAAAGAAAACGTTGAGCGAGCGAAACTTTTCACTTTAGATGCGAACAGAGTGTCCAGGAATAATGATACAAAATCGTTGACAAGCGTTTCACACTCGATATCACTCCCAACTTCTTCACGTATAGAGTTGTCGAGGAATGGAACATACCTCCCGCGGATGTTGTAAACAGAAATTCAATCGAAACGTTCAAGTCACGGCTTGACGAATTCTACCAAAATCGCTGCTAAATAGCTCCCTGCTATAGCACTCTCACCAAAATACTCGTGAAAAACGGTGTCCGGCATTGACACCCGTACGGTTAAATTAGTGCCCGGCGTTGTCACTAGCACTTTAAAATAGGTGCCCGGAATGGTAACTGCTCGTTTCAAAACGGTGTCCAGCAATGCATTGCATTGGTTTAACGAGAAATGAAACTGTGGCAATCTCAGATCAGCATCATGGGTAGGTGGCTTTATCTTTAGGTGCTGAATCTTAGCATCATCGATGTTGCCTTAGACGTTCTACTTCAGAACGAATCTCTTACTATCAAAAGGCAACATAGTTTGGGTAAAAAGGCTTGTTGTTGTTTTCTTACACCCTGATCACCCAACATCATCTTAATGCATGACCACCCACCACCAACATCTTAATGCCTGGTCACCCCTGATCACCTAACATCAGCATCTTGATACCTGACCACCCAACACCATCATCTTGATGCCTGACCACCAACACCATCATCTTGATACCTGACCACCCAACATCATCATCTTGATGCCCGACCACCCAACACCATCATCTTGATGCCTGACCACCAACACCATCATCTTGGTACCTGACTACCCAACACCATCATCTTGATGCCCGACCACCCACCAGCATTAGTTTGATGAGGGCGTCCAGAAGCTCGGGACTGAGGTCCTTAGAGGGGGCGTTGGTGAAGGTGTCGTGTAGGTACTGGAAGACCCCGGCACTCCTGAGGAGGCAGTTGACTGCCGCGTCCAGCCCCGCGGGGGAGGTGCGGTCGTGTCGTGCCCCCAACTGGGTGTACAGCGCCGCCAGATTGAACAACACACACGCCTTCTCGAAGGCCACCGTCCGCTGGCAGCTGGGGGTGCCCGTGAGGGAGTCGTACCTAGAGGGGGATGAGGATTATTTAGGGGCTGTCACGATGAGGGTGTTGAGTTTGTACGGGGTGGACGAATTTTTGTCAAGAGTAGTCCAGAGTTTCTATGTTGGCAGCAGGGCCACTGGCAGAGTGGGGAGCGAGGTGAGTTCTTGATTCCCAGTGAAAGGGGGCCCGAGAGAAGGTAGCACTATACCTCCCTGGTTGTTCAATCACTACTTGCTGTGGTCAGAAAGGTGATCGCGAGTATCGGGTTGAAGTTTAAAGTTGTTAAGAACAAATAAGCGGAGATAGCAGTCAAGTCAGCTGCTGTTTGCCCATGATACGGCACTGATGATAGACTCGAAGTTGTGTTGGTTAGTTTCGAAGCTTGGTAGAATATGTAAGAGGAGGGAGCTGCAAGATAATGTGAGCATCAGTGAAGTAAGTAGTTCGAGGAAAGACGATGCGAGAGGAATCGGTGTCTGCCTAAAGAAAGAGTTATAGGAGGAAGTTTGTTGCTCTGAGCATCTGGGCTCATGTGAGTAAGACTGGAATACTGAAAACTGAGGTGAACTAAAGCGTAAAGGAAGGGTGTAAATTTTTGGGTGTACTGGAGAGTGCAACGAGCTGTAGGACATTGGGTATGAATGCATGAAGGGAAGCGAGAACGGAAGAGATGATAAGGTTGAAGGTTTTTGAGGTGGCATTTTTGACAGGTATACAACCCAAATGACGCCAAGGCATTGTTCGAATTAGAACGCGGATGGTGTGGAAGTTGAATGACAGGGTAGATTCACGTGTTCAAATGTGTTTCGGACAATTGGAAAGAATGGATGATGGGAGATAGGTGCCAGGCCCTGCCGCTGACACTAATCTCGGCCATCTTGAATCTAAGTGTGATGCCGGGTGTCCTGATCAGACCCTTCAGCACTCAAGGGCAGCATATTGATAAGTGTATGAGTACTGTATATGAGAGGCGTGTCAAGTGCATCTTGCTGTCCTTGTGTCTGTATCTGCTCGATGACGGCAAGGTTCAACATTACGGTTGTCAACGCAATACAGTCCAAGCCATTTAGCAACGGAAAAAAACGAAGAGATAACAAACTGAAACCGATGCACGCGATCTGGCAGGGAACCTCATGCATGCGAGATGAGGTCAAAATTATTCAGAGTGGAGACTCGAAAATTAGAATTTTTGTAAGCTTTGAAAGAGAACGACATCTTCCCAGATTGGGCCGTCTCATGTAAACAATATTATCTTCGCTGGTTTTCAAATAGGATATTGTCGACCAATGCGATTAGTGGGATGTGAACATTCTAACCCACGAGATTGTTACATCAAGAATTGGAGATTATTACAGCACAACAACAAATAAAATGAGCCAATAAACAACACTGCCTAATAAGGTTGATATGACCCTTCTGAGTACGCTGCGCAAAGGGGTAGATGAGGTATATACATACATATCAAGAACTTGTTACAGAACATCTAATTTTAGCAAGCGCCATTAATTGTTAATCTTTTAGTAGCAAAATCTATCTCAATAATACATTCCTGCTTTAAAACTAACGTTGTGACAGTATCTACAGCTCTTTAAGATCATAACTGACCATTCAAAAAAGATGCCGAGGGAGCGGTCTGGGGGGAAGAATCTCCTGTCGATGAAGTACAGCTGGTTGAAGTACTCGAAAATCAGCGCCACGCCAGACTCATCTCGCTCGGGTGTGCGCATAGCCTGGGGGAAGAGTTGGAGGGGTGAGTTTTATAGCATTTCGGTCTACAAAAACAGCTGACAATATCGAGGTTGTCAGGATATTAGGATTATTGACGAATAATTACAGTTATGGTTGGTGATTATCGACTAAACTTACACAATTTCACGTTAGATAAAACATGAAACCTTAAAATCTGGAATTCATACAGGCAAACGTAACTAAGATAGGCTCAAAACTCTTGTATCTGTAGCCTCACCTCCCGGAGCTCCATAAACTCTGTGATGGCCTCGTCAAAGTTGTTGGCATCCTCGTGGTAGTGGTCTTGGATGAAAGTCTACAAAACGAAGGGATAAGAGTATGAGCAACGGAATGCGGCAAGACACGCGCACCAGGCGCAAGACACGCGCACCAGGCGGCACGACACGCGCACCAGGCAGCACGACACGCGCCCCAGGCGGCACGACACGCGCCCCAGGCGGCACGACACGCGCCCCAGGCGGCACGACACGCGCCCTAGGCGGCAAAGACACGCGCCCCAGGCTTTCTAGTGCAGACGCTACTGATTAGAACGAGGTGATAATATCAACGACAGCAACGTTTAGAGAGACCATCCAAAGGATGCCATGAGCCTGGATAACAATGATGAAATCCTTTCAATTTCCTTCATTTGCATGCCCTTGGATGACTCAATTGCACTTACAAACTTGAAGAATTCACAAATAATTATTTCGTTGCAACCTTAGGTTAAGAACATCTATTAACACTCACTTTGAAGGGCTGTCTAAAGTCGATCTCCTTGGTCTCTTTGAGGCCGAGTGGGATCATGGGGATGCTGCTGCGGGCACTGCAAACATGAGGGGGGGGGGTGTTAGGCTAACAACGATTCGCTGATGACAGATGAAGAAAGAGGGCTCACAGGGAGTTGATGATGATAGAGCAATATGAGGAGATGCGTTCACAGACAATAGCTGATAAGGGAAGAAAAGGACCTGTATGGATGAAAAACACACAGTACTCTGACTACAGGGTGCTTTGGGAACCAGTCGATTCCATTCCGTTTAGAATTCAATGGAGAGCAAAATAGGTAAGTCTAAGTATCATCATTCTACAACGAGCAACTAAAAAGTAGTAACGCCAAGAGTCTTTCTTTTATATTACATATTTTATAAGCAATATCATGGCAGCTATGGGAGATGCAACATATGATTTAAGCACAACAATTCACCGTGTTGGATAGGCCGAAATTCATTGTGTTGCCTTGATGTATCTCTGGAATACCCATTCGTTGCCCTGATTCATCTCTGGAACACCCATTTTTGCCATGATGTATGTCTGGAACACTCACTTGTTGCCCTGATGTAAGTCTGGAACACTCACTTGTTGCCCTGATGTGTGTCTGGAACACTCACTTGTTGCCCTGATGTATGTCTGGAACACTCACTTGTTGCCCTGATGTATGTCTGGAACACTCATTTGTTGCCCTGATGTATGTCTGGAACACTCACTTGCTGCCCAGATGTAGCTATGTCTGGAACACTCACTTGCTGCTCTGATGTATGTCTGGAACACTCACTTGCTGCCCTGATGTATGTATGGAACATTCACTTGCTGCTCTGATGTATGTCTGGAACACTCACCTGTTGCCCTGATGTATGTCTAGAACACTCACTTGTTGCCCTGATGTATGTCTGGAACACTCACTTGTTGCCCTGATATATCTCAACAGAGCTGTTGAGTTCTGATAACTGCTCCTTGAGAAGCTGTAGGTTACTGTTGAAGAACTGAAGCTCCATGGCAACCTGCTCCTTCATTTTCTTGTTGTTGGTGGCACTGCAAGTAGAGGAAAATGTTTGAGACACGTTCTGGGAAATAGAGTATACCGTGCTGCGCACTGCCACTAGAAGTACGCTCGTGCACTGCAATGCACCACCAAAGCAGAAGT
>SDVV010023199.1:0-12799 GCA_016164225.1 Gammarus roeselii | reverse complement strand
CCGTACGACCCTTAGCAGTCCTGAACCCTCGTATGCGGAAAATGAGGACTGGTTAGCGCACCTGTTCGTTCATTTATCTTGATACCGTCAGTGACCGTACGACCCTCACTAGTCCTGAACTCTCATATGAAGGACAATGAAGACTGTCCAGTGCACCTGTTTGTTCATTCATCTTGATACCGCCAGTGACCTTACTACCCTCAACAGTCCTGAACTCTCATATGAAGGACAATGATGACTGGCCAGCGCACCGGTTCGTTCATTCATCTTGATACCGTCAGTGACCGAACTACCTTCAACAGTCCTGAACTTTCATATGAAGGACAATGAGGACTGGACAGCGCACCTGTTCGTTTATTCATTTTGATACCTTCAGAGATCATACGACTCTAAACAGTCCTGAACCCTCGTATGTGGAAAATTAGGACTGGTTAGCGCACTTGTTCGTTCATTTATCTTGATACCGTCAGTGACCGTGCGACCCTCAACAGTCCTGAACTCTCATATAAAGGATAATGATGACTGGCCAGCGCACCTGTTCGTTCATTTATCTTGATACCGTCAGTGACCGTGCGTCCCTCGACAGTCCTAAGCTCTCATATGCAGGACAATGAGGACTGGCCAGTGCACCTGTTCGTTCATTCATCTTGATACCGCCAGTGACCTTACGACCTTCAACAGTCCTGAACTCTCATTTAAAGAACAATGATGACTGGACAGCGCACCTGTTCGTTTGTTCGTCTTGATACCGTCAGTGACCATACGACCATCAACAGTCCTGAACTCGCATTTGCAGGACAATGAGGACTGTTCAGCGCACATGTTCGTTTTTAATCATCTTGATACCGTCAGTGACCGTGCGACCCTCAACAGTCCTGTACTCTCATATGAAGGACAATGCGGACTGGCCAAAGCACCTGTTCGTTTATTCATCTTGATACTGTCAAGGACCGTACGACCCTCAACAGTCCTAAACCCTCATATGCAGGCCAATGAGGACTGGTCAGCGCACTTGTTCGTTCATTCATCTTGATGCCCTCAGTGACCGTACGACCCTCAACAGTCCTGAACTCTCAGATGAAGGACAATGAGGACTGGCCAGCGCACCTGTTCGTTCATTCATCTTGATACCGTCAGTGACTGAACTACCTTCAACAGTCCTGAACTCTCATATGAAGAAATATAAGGACTAACCTGCGCACCTGTTCGTTCATTCATCTTGATACCGTCAGTGACCGTGCGACCCTCGACAGTCCTAAGCTCTCATATGCAGGACAATGAGGACTTGCCAGCGCACCTGTTCGTTCATGCATCTTGATACCGTCGGTGACCGTATGACCCTCAACAATCCTGAACTCTCATATGAAGGACAATGAGGACTGGCCAGCGCACCTGTTCGTTCATTCATCCTGATACCGTCAGTGACCGTACGACTCCCGGCAGTCCTAAACTCTCATATGCAGGCCAATGAGGACCGGCCAGCGCACCTGTTCGTTCATTCATCTTGATACCGTCAGTGGCCGTAAGACCCTCAACAGTCCTGAACTCTCACATGAAGGACAATGAGGACTGGCAAGCGCACCTGTTCGTTCGTGAATCTTGATACCGTCAGTGACCGTACGACCCTCAACAGTCCTGAACTCGCGAATGCAGGACAATGGAGACTGGCCAGCCCACCTGTTCGTTCATTCATCTTGATACCGTCAGTGACCGTACGACCCTCAGCAGTCCTGAACTCGCATTAACAGGAAAATATAGACTGGCCAGCGCACCTGTTTGTTTATTCATCCTGATACCGTCAGTGACCGTACGAGCCTCAACAGTCCTGAACTCGCAGGACAATGAGGACTTGCCAGCGCACCTGTTCGTTCATTCATCTTGATACCGTCAGTGACCGTACGACCCTCAACAATCCTAAACTCACATATGCAGGAAAATGAGGACTGGCCAGCGCACCTGTTCGTTAATTCATCTTGATACCGTCAGTGACCGTACGACCCTCAACAGTCTTGAAATCTCATATGGAGGACAATGAGGACTGGCCAGAGCACCGGTTCCTTCTTTCATCTTGATACCGTCAGTGACCGTACGACCCTCAACAGTCCTGAACTCGCATATGCTGGACAATGAGGACAGGCTAGTGCACCTGTTCGTTCATTCACCTTGATACCGTCAGTGACCGTACGACCCTAAAGAGTCCTGAGCTCTCATATGCAGGACAATGAGGACTGGCCAGCACACCTGTTCATCATATTTATCCTGATACCGTCGGTGTCCGATTGATGAACCAAGAGTAATTTTGAGGCAGAAGGTCTGTTGGAAAGTTGATAAGTTACTTCTAAATCATCATTGCCTATCAACGGCACGCCTGCAGTAGTCATCATTGCCTATCAACAGCACACCTGCAGTAATCATCATTTGCCTCTCAACGGCAAACCTGCAGTAATCATCATTGACGATTAACGACACACCTGCAGTAATCATCATTGCCTATCAACGGCACAGATGCAGAAGTCATCATTGCCTATCAACAGCACACCTGCAGTAATCATTATTTCCTATCAACGGCACACCTACAGTTATCATCATTGCCGATCAACGGCACACCAGCATCAATCATCATTGCCTATCAACGGCACACCTGCAGTAATCGTCAACACCTATCAACGGCACACCTCCAGTAATTGTCAACACCTATCAACAGCACACCTGCAGTAATCATCATTTGCCAATCAACGGCACACCTGCAGTAATCATCATTGCCTATCAACGCCACACCTGCAGAAGTCATCATTGCCTGTCTACAGCACACCTGCAGGAATCATCATTTGCCTATCAAAGGCACACCTGCAGAAGTCATCATTGCCTGTCTACAGCACACCTGCAGTAATCATCATTTGCCTATCAAAGGCACACCTGCAGTAATCATCATTGCCTATCAACGGCACACCTGCAGTAGTCATCATTGCCTGTCTACAGCACACCTGCAGGAATCATCATTTGCCTATCAAAGGCACACCTGCAGTAGTCATCATTGCCTATCAACGGCACACCTGCAGTAATCATCATTGTCTATCACCGTCACACCTGCAGTAGTCATCAGTGTTCTTCACTGTAATACAGAACAGTAGGCCAGCTCCTCAAGAACTGCAATAATGTCCAATAACCCACATCTGTGATGATGTTTGCGACATTTGTTCCCGCTCTTTTTATAAAATATCGCCAATATCATCCCTGATTATAGCGGACTTTGTTACCGCTCCTAGGAGAAAATATCGCAAACATCATCCCTGATTATAGCGGACTTTGTTACCGCTCCTAGGAGAAAATATCGCAAACATCATCCCTGATTATAGCGGACTTTGTTACCGCTCTTAGGAGAAAATATCGCAAACATCATCCCTGATTATAGCGGACTTTGTTACCGCTTCTAGGAGAAAATATCGCAAACATCATCCCTGATTATAGCGGACTTTTTACCGCTCCTGGAGAAAATATCGCAAACATCATCCCGTATTATAACGGACTTTGTTACCGCTTCTAGGAGAAAATATCGCAAACATCATCCCTGATTATAGCGGACTTTGTTACCGCTCCTAGGAGAAAATATCGCAAACATCATCTCTGATTATAGCGGACATTGTTACCGCTCCTAGGAGAAAATATCGCAAACATCATCCCTGATTATAGCGGACTTTGTTACCGCTCTGGGAGAAAATATCGCAAACATCATCCCGTATTATAGCGAACTTTGTTACCGCTCCTAGGAGAAAATATCGCAAACATCATCCCTGATTATAGCGGACTTTGTTACCGCTTCTAGGAGCCAATATCGCAAACATCATCCCTGATTATAGCGGACTTTGTTGCCGCTCCTAGGAGAAAATATCGCAAACATCATCCCTGATTATAGCGAACTTTGTTACCGCTCCTAGGAGCCAATATCGCGAACATCATCCCGTATTATAGCGAATTACTGGACACCGTTGCAGTTTTTGAGAAGCTGGCCAACATTTTGATTTTACAATAAAGACCATTTATGATTGCGGCTTGAATGCCGTTGATATGCGTTGACTATTACTACAGATGTGCTGTCGATAGGCGTTGACAATTACTGCAGCTGTGCCGTTGATATGCAATGATGATTACCGCAGAAGTGCCGTTGATAGGCGTTGACGATTACTGCATGAGTGCCGTTGGTAGGCGTTAACAATTACTGCAGCTGTGCCGTTGATAGGCATTGATGATTCCTGCAGGTGTGCCGTTGTTAGACGGTGACGATTACTGCAGGTGTGCCGTTGATAGGCAATGATGATTGCTGCAGAAGTGCCGTTGATAGGCGTTGACGATTACTGCACATGTGCCGTTGGTAGGCGTTGACAATTACTGCAGCTGTGCCGTTGATAGGCATTGATGATTCCTGTAGTTGTGCCGTTGTTAGACGGTGACGATTACTGCAGGTGTGCCGTTGATAGGCAATGTAAGAGTACTGTAAAAGTATTGTGTTTCACCATACGTGTTTGTACGCATTACGGACTAAGGTATGGTTTAGAATTGATAATATGGTAGTTCTAATAACAGGCTATCACCCGCCACTTTTCTTCACGAGGAAGCCAATAGACTTCTTTATACTATTTTAATTGTTTAGAGCATCGGCCCTATCCTGCCTCCTTTTATTCTTTATTTCATCTATATCTTGTTTACCATAAGTGTAGGATGGTTGTCGTTATACTGAACGACTCTGGCTGGGTGATATCAAGATTGGTACCCAGTTTCAAGTCAAGACGTGATGTATTTTGACCGCAGGATGCATAAATGTTCGAGTGGGAAAGCACATTATTTCAGTTTGAAGCTCCCCTCTTTTTCGAGGCTGTGTTCAGGCCCAGCTGGCAAACCCTCCTTGACAGGTGCCACCAGACAGAGAGAGGCGGCCACCCTAGAAGGACCGATAAGTTGAGTACTGGAGCTGTAGGAACATTGATCCGTGTAAGGTACAGTGTGTTGAGATTTCGCTGACCCATTGATTGAAGAGTCCTGGCACTTTTGAGTTGCTATTTTATTGGCATTTAATAAATAGTTCATGAGGAGTTTTGTGAATAATGAAACACAACACGAACAATACCAGCTCATCACTATAATGGTCCGCTACTAAGTAAGATCCCTAATTAATGATCCTCAGCGATCAATGAACAGTCATACCAATACCAGTTCATCATTATAATGGTGCGTTACTAAGTAAGATCCCTAATTAATGATCCTCAGCGATCAAAGAACAGTCATACCAATATAAGTTCATCACTATAATGGTCCGCTACTAAGTAAGATCCCTAATTAATGATCCTCAGCGATCAATGAACAGTCATACCAATACCAGTTCTTCACTATAATGGTCCGCTACTAACTAAGATCCCTAATTAATGATCCTCAGCGATCAATAAACAGTCATACCAATACCAGTTCATCACTATAATGGTCCGCTACTAAGTAAGATCCCTAATTAATGATCCTCAGCGATCAAAGAACAGTCGTACCAATACCAGCTCATCACTATAATGGTCCGCTACTAAGTAAGATCCCTTATTAATGATCCTCAGCGATCAAAGAACAGTCATACCAACACCAGTTCATCACTATAATGGTCCGCTACTAAGTAAGATCCCTAATTTATGATCCTCAGCGATCAAAGAACAGTCGTACCAATACCAGTTCATTACTATAATGGTGCGCTTTCAAGTAAGATCATTCAAGCGGTGTTTGTGTTGCAGGTGATTTGGTCAATTACGACCCACCGGGCCTCGAGTTATGACGTCAGAGGTGGCTGGGAGTGGAAGTAACCAGCACACCTGCCCTGAGTAAATACATTTTAGCACATTGTGGTCCGATGTAGCTGGAGCATCATTGATGTCGCTCTATAGTGCATGATATATGAACGGCGTATTGACCAACAACAACAGCATCTACTGTTTGTGTGCTCCAGCATTTCTTTCAAAATTCATTTTATCAATCAGAGTCCAATAATATTCAGTCTACCAGCGAGAGAGTGGATTGCCGGTGGGGCTGGTTGTCCAGTAAAATGGATTGCCTGTGAGGTTGATGTCCAGTAGAGTAGTTTGCCGGTGCGGTTGATTGTTCAGTAGAGTGGGCTGCCGGTGGGGATGGTTGTCCAGCTGAGTGGATTACCGGTGGAGTTAATTTTCCAGTAGAGTGGATTGCCGGTGGAGAGTTGTTTGTCCAGTAGAATGGATTGCCGGTTGGGTTGATGTCCAGTAGATTGTATTGCCGGTGGGGTCGATTATCCAGTGGAGTGGATTGCCGATGGGGTTGGATGTCCAGTGGAGTGGATTACCGGTGAAGTCGATGTCCAGTGGAGTGGATTGCCGGTGGGGTTGATGTCCAGTAGAGTGCATGGGTTGGATGTTTGTAGTTTTTAATAATTTCAACTCTCAATAAAAGAAACATCAAATGATGTTTTGAACAATGAAAAAATAGAATAGTTTGATTATTTGTAAACTTCACGTGTTTTTCTGCTTCAAATGACAAAAAATACATATCAGCTTCAAAATGGAACCCATTCATTTGAGCGCAAGTCTGAGCCCATCCGATAACGCTTTATCCTTGCCCAACTTTATCCTTGCTCAACTTTACCCTTGTGCATTTCTGTCCCAACTATGCATAGCATTTCCTTCAGACATGCAATTATCGTTGGTTATATAATTAAGGTGTTTTGTTCTAATGAGATATACCAAGAATTATAAGCATAATGAATTAATATTAGGTTGGAATAATGATTGAATTGCTTCGTGGCGTCGGCAACTGCAATAATATACCAATAGGTTATGTGCAGGCGGCTACGTAGACAACCATTTCTTGACCCTCATTTTGACCATGCTGCTGCTTAGTACGATATTATGCCCATGCTACCTATATTCTGGGTTGCGTTATGGGTCGTACCCGTCCTTACTACCTATATTCTGTGTTGCATTATGTGTCGTGCCGTCCTTACTACCTTTATTTAATACGTTTATTCCTTGTTGCGTTATCATGCGTCTTCTCCGTCCTTACTACCTATATTCTGTGTTGAATTATGCGTCCTGTTCGGCCCTAATACCTATATCCACTACTTATATTCTGTGTAGCGTTATTATGCGGCATGTCTGTCCTCACTACATATATTTGCTACCTTTATTCTGCGTTGCGTTATTATGAGCCTTGTCCGTTGAATTGGCGGCAAAATATTTGTTGTTCAATCGTTCAATCAACTAATTTCCGCTCGTCAGAAAGTAGTGTATTTAATAAGATTTAGAGCCCGGATTAAAATGTCAGCTATTGATGAAAGTGTTCTTACAAGAGGGCGCAGGAGCTTTGCTATCAGAGCTGAGCGACGCCTTCCTCGGACGGCACGGGACATGTTATCTTGTAGCCACAGCGAGAGTGATAATGGCTGATAAAGGGGAATAATTCAATTAGGTATCAGAAGTCGCCCATCCTAATCGTTGCTACCGAATAAAACTGTGAACTCGTTTGTTATTCACGACAACTTTTTACCTGTGGTGTGCCGCCAGATCCTGTTTGGGGTAAAGTTATTCACGCTAATTCGTTAACTTTAGAGTGCCGCGAGATCCTGTTTGGAGTAAAGTTTTTCACGCTAACTCGATAATTTTAGTGTGCCGACAGATCCTGTTTGGAGTAAAGTTATTCACGCTAATTCGTTAACTTTAGTGTGCTGCCAGATCCTGTTTGGAGTAAAGTTATTCACGCTAATTCGTTAACTTCAATGTGCCGACAGATCCTGTTTGGAGTAAAGTTTTCCACGCTAACTCGTTAATTTTAGTGTGCCGACAGATCCTGTTTGGAGTAAAGTTTTTCACGCTAACTCGTTAATTTTAGTGTGCCGACAGAACCTGTTCCACAAGCTGGTCGATTTGATTTGATTTCATTTGATTTGATCCTCATTTCCACCAGATTTGATTTGATTTGATTCTCATTTCCACCAGAGCCTCAACGCGAGTCATAATAGGCTCCCCCGTAGGGCTCGATGATCATTGATTCCAGTAGGCTCGCACTCCTCAGTGGGCGAGAAAAACAACGCTGTTAAAGTTAGAAAAATGTGATAATTCTAGCATTGTCAGACGCACGCTGGTGCACACAAGAAAAACGCTAGTGTGTACAGGTATCATTGTTGAGACTGGTACAAGGTATACGGCTACAAGGACAAAGTCAGCTCCGACAGCCACGCAACACGACCTAGAACGCCACGCGGACTAGATCGATTATAGTACACTTCATTTATTCAGGTGAGACTCAGACGAAGCGACTCCTCGCTTTCAATCATTTAGGACTTCATGAGTACCATATACGCACGCTAGTGTGCACAGGTATCATCGTTGAGACTGGTACAAGGTTTACGGCTACACGGACAAAGCCAGCTCAGACGGCAACGCAACACAATGTTTACAGCTGCGCGGTCTGGCTGAGTAGAGGTACAATTTATTTATTCAAGTAAGATAAAGACTCAGACGAAACGAATCCCCTTCTCCAACCACTCAGAACTTCAAGAGTAATGAGCACTCGCCCCAGTGCGCACAGATAGTAGATCGTCAAAATTGGTACAAGGTCTATGGCGTCACGGATTAGATCAACTCCGACCGCAACGCGTCAAAAGGTTTATAGCTGCGCATTCCAGGTCAATCCCAGAAACTACATAGGATTCGTGTCCGCGCGAGCGAGCACAGACGGAATAAAAAACACCCATTCACAAAATCACTAGAAGGAACTCCCGCACAAATACACTAGCATTATTGTACATGAAAAAATTGTGGATCGAGAAGAAGAAAGTAAGGGCAGGTTCGTCATGGACAGAAAAACTGTCCAGTATATTGATTTCGTATTTATTGTTTAAGGGGATAGGGTGAGGGGATCAGGTCCCTTGGGTCATAAAAGAGCCCAATGAATCCCGGAGGGTAACCCAAGTCCCCCGGGTCCCTCCAAGCTCCCCGGGTCCCTCGAGAACCCTTGTCTCAGCTCATCTCGGCTTGTCTCGAATCATTTCGGCCAGTCTCGGCTCGTCGCGACCATCTCGACTCGCCTCAACATGTTTCGACTGATCTCAACGCACCTCGACTAGCGTCGACGTGGCTCTCCTCCTCTGCGCTAGCGATCATGTGGACTGTTTTAATAAAAAAAATCACTCTTACATTTTAGGGTGGGAGTTGGGTGACAGAGGTCCCTCGGGTCCCAAAAGAGCTCGACGAATCCCGGAGAGTAACCCAAGTCTCCCGGGTTCTCCGAGCTCCCCGGATCCCCTCGTCTCTGCTCATCTCGGCTTGTCACGAATCATTCCGACCAGTCTCGGCTCGTCGCGACCATCTCGACTCGCCTGTAATAGTTAATTGTTCTACTCAAGCATTTCACATATACACATTTTTCTGTGTATGGGTTTTACAGCGTGTGGATGGGGAAGCATTGGTCCCAGGGCTTGGAGGGGCCTCAAGCGGGTCCCAAGAGTGTTGGATCAATAAATATTAACGCGTACATTTTCTAATGTGTAGATGTTTTGGTACTCTGATGCTCAGGATAACGAAGAGTCCCTCGTCTCAGAAGACAGGTGCTGCCGTTGCAAACAACGACTCAATCGATAGGCTGCATATTCTGTCCGACTGAAGAATTCATAAAAGGGATGGAATGCTCAGACTAACGAAGAGTCCTTAATTTTAGAGGACAGCTGCTGCCATTAAAGAGGACAGCTGCTGCCATTAAAGATCGAAGATGAAGCAGATTATTCATCCATGAATTAGAGTATCAGCCAGCCACTGTTTGGCATATAGTCACATTTTAACAATATTGCGGGTCCCTTTGCCTTGCAACTGAAACAAATGACTGTCGGCTGAGAACGTGTTGCGGTGCAATAATTGCAGTAACACAGCGACAGCAGTTTATGCTGCTGTTAAAACAGCAGCCATGATCAAACAGGAAAAGTTTACCTCACCGTGTGTTTCCTTACAAGTCAACGTGGGTGGTTCCAAAATCGCAGTATCTGAAAAATGGATAAGCGGTACAATAATGTTGATTTGTAACAAATAATAAAATATAAGTAGAACACTTAGAATATGGTGTCTTTTCCAAGTGCCAGTCACGCTGTGACCCCCGGTGGCAGCCACGCGGTGACCCCCGGTGGCAGCCACGCTCTGACCTGCGAAGTAACTCCAGGTATCGAAGGAAGTATCCTAACTTAAACAATTTGCATGTATTTATTTTTATATTAAAATATCGTCTCAATTATTGTTCACGTATTAATTTGTGGGGAAATTTGTCTATTCATGTTTCAATTGGTGTATAAAATGCAAATGCTATTGTGTGAAGTTGTCAACGACCATGTGTACTATGAGCCACATATTGAGTGGTAAGTGACCATGCGTACTATGAGCCAAATATTGGGTGGTCAGTGACCATGTGTACTAGGAGCCATATATTGAGTGGTCAGTGACCATGTGTACTGTGAGCCAAATATTGAGTGGTCAGTCACCTTGTGTACTATGAGCCAAATATTGAGTGGTCAGTCACCTTGTGTACTATGAGCCGAATATTGACTGGTCAGTGACTATGTGTACTATGAGCCAAATATTGAGCGGTAAGTGACCATGTGTACTATGAGCAACGAGATTGAGTGGTCATTGACCATGTGTACTATGAGCCAAATATTGAGTGTTCAGTGACCATGTGTAGTATGAGACAAATATTGAGTGGTCAGTGACCATGTGTACTATGAGCCAAATATCGAGTGGTCAGTGACCATGTGCACTATGAGCCAGAAGGAGATTGATATCCGGTTGAACAACTGGTCCTTTCGTTCCTCCACCCACCGTCTACTGATACCATAACCAATACACAACACTGGTCCTACCGTTCCTCCAACCGCCGTCTACTGATACCGTCATTGCTGCACAACACTGGTCGTACCGTCCCCCCACCCACCGTCTACTGATACCGTACCCGCTGCACAACACTGGTCCTACCGTTCCTCCACCCGCCGTCTACTGATACCTTTACCGCTGCAGAACACTAGTCCTACAGTTCCTCCACCCAATGACTACTGATGCCATAACCGCTACACATCACTGGTCCTACCGTTCCTCCACCCGCCGTCTACTGATACCTTTACCGCTGCAGAACACTAGTCCTACCGTTCCTCCACCCAATGACTACTGATGCCAAAACCGCTACACAACACTGGTCCTACCGTTCCTCTACCCACCTTCTACTGATACCGCTACACAACACTGAACACATTCACTACAAACCGCAATCGTCTATTGCTCCGAGGCAAGGATGAACTATTAAAGACAGAAATTTGATCTTATCTTGTATTGTTTCCGCCATTCCCGCATGGAGATTGTATGTTTTTAAGTACGCATGCGCTGTTTACTCGGCGTCTAAAGGAAACAAAAATTAGTTCATACATACTTAACAACGTACGATTTTCAGGCAGGGATACCAAAAACAATACGCAACAGGAGCCCTTTCAGGCGTTTGTTTTTCGTGGTTTGACGTCTGAATGACTGCAAAACATATTCACTTTTATTTACGCAATTATATGAAGAAACATGAGTCATAAAAAGTTCCTATTGGGTTTCTACCGCTGTTGAAAACGTTTGACCTATACGAAGTGAAGCACCGATCTAGAATATGATCTCACGATCAAATTACACTGATATGAATTGAGGTGCAGAAGGTGTGTAGATGGAAGGGCGGAAGGAAGAAGGAATGGCAACGAGTGGTTGAACGATGTGGTCAAACTGTCGGGAGCGCGGAAGAGAAGAGTCCTAGAGGAGTGGTTGCAAGCCAGGTCGGTGGTGACCTGAAGGTGAAGCGGGTGGTGAGGAGAGTTAAGAGGGACGCTGATGCCAGATGGGGCAAACGGCTGGGCGAGATTTCGAGCAGAACAGAAAAAATTACAAAGAGGTGAAGAGGGTGAGAAACGGAGAAGCCGGAAAGAAAGTGCTAAACGATGAAATTAACGGGTTGTTGTTGGATAGGGGTGATGTACGGAAAATGTGGGCCGAGTATTTTGACTAGTTATTGAATGATGAGGATATCGGAGAGGCAGACATTTTTACTGTGGATGGTGCTGCAGGGATGCCGGTTTTTGGTGAGAGACTCGGCGCGTTCATCACTACGGGAGAAGTGCAGGAAGCGGTAAAGATGATAAAATCAGGGAAAATTTCTGGTTTGGACGGCGTTGCGACTGCGTACCTGAAGAGGAGAGGAGTAACGATACCCGAATAGGTGGTGGTGAAGCTAGAAAATCTGTTTTTTTTTTTGGGCGTATCACCGATTGAATAGCAATGTACTTGGATTGTTCCACTGTATAAAGGCAATGGAAACCAAAAGAAATGCTTCAACTCAAGAGGTATCAGTTTTTTCCGTCTTGTTGGTAAGTTGTAGCGGAATGTGCTAATCAATAGGACTAGACACAGTACGGATGGTAAAATTGGCGTGGAACGGTGTGGCTTCAGGAGTGATAGAGGGTGGGCCGGTCAGATTTTTGCAGTGAGACAAGTTTATGAAAAGTACCTCGCAAAGAGAAAGGATTTGTTTCGGATATTATGGGATCCGAAAAAGGTCTATGAATGGATCGACAGGGAAACGCTACGGAGGGTGTTGTACCTATGTGGAGTGTGCGGGAATTTGTCTGAAAGCTGTTTAGGGTTTCTAAGTTGGCAGTAGCGCATGTGTCAATGTGGGAGCATCGTGAGGGCTTGGTTTTCAGTAAAAGTGGGATTGAGACAAGGTTGCTTTGTGT
>SDVV010023198.1:0-12799 GCA_016164225.1 Gammarus roeselii | reverse complement strand
CACCGGGTTACAGTGTCATGATCACCGGGTTACAGTGTCATGATCACCGGGTTACAGTGTCATGATCACCGGGTTACAGTGTCATGATCACCGGGTTACAGTGTCATGATCACTGGGTTACAGTGTCATGATCACTGGGTTACACTGTCATGATCACCGGGTTACAGTGTCATGATCACCGGTTAACAGTGTCATGATCACCGGTTAACAGTGTCATGATCACTCGGTCATGGCGTTATGATCACCGGGTTCCAGTGTCATGATAACCCGATTATGGCGTTATGATCACCGGGTTACAGTGTTATGATCACCCG
Organism: Gammarus roeselii; assembly: GCA_016164225.1. Taxonomy (NCBI): domain Eukaryota; kingdom Metazoa; phylum Arthropoda; class Malacostraca; order Amphipoda; family Gammaridae; genus Gammarus; species Gammarus roeselii. The sequence goes on along the minus strand of SDVV010023198.1, from coordinate 12,485 downwards.
GTTATGGCGTTATGATCACCGGGTTAAAGTCTCATGATCACCAGGTTACAGTGTCATGATCACCCGGGTATGGCGTTATGATCGCCGGGTTACAGTGTCATGATCACCGGGTTACAGTGTCATGATCACCGGGTTACAGTGTCATGATCACCGGGTTACAGTGTCATGATCACCGGGTTATAGTGTCATGATCACCGGGTTATAGTGTCATGGTCACCGGGTTATAGTGTCATGATCACTCGGTTATGGTGTCATGATCACTCGGTTATGGTGTCATGATCACTCGGTTATGGCGTTATGATCACCGGGTTCTAGTGTCATGATCACTCGGTTATGGTGTTATGATCACAGGGTTACAATGTTCTGATCACCGGGTTACAGTGTCATGACCACCGGATAACAGTGTCGTGATCACCCGGTTATTGCGCTATAATCACCGGGTTTTAGTATCATGATCACTCGGTTATGGTGTTATGATCCCCAGGATACAGTGTCATGATCACCCGGTTATGGCGCTATGATCACCGGGTTATAGTGTCATGATCACCGAGTTACAGTGTCATGATCACCGGGTTACAGTGTCATGGTCACCGGGGGATAGTGTCATGATCACCCGGTTATGACGTTATGACCACCGGGTTACAGTGCCATGATCACCGGGTTACAGTGCCATGATCACGGGTTACAGTCTCATGATCCCCGGGATACAGTGTCATGATCACCGGGTTACAGTGTCATGATCACCGGGTTACAGTGCCATGATCACCGGGTTACAGTGTCATGATCACCCGGTTATGGCGTTATGATCACCGGGTTACAGTGCTATGATCACCCGGTAACGACGCGACGATCACCAGGTTACAGTGTCATGATCACCCGGTTATGGCGTTATGATGATCGGGTTACAGTTTCATGATCACCCGGTTATGGAGTTATGATCACCAGGTGATGGAGTTTTGATCACCAGGTTATGGAGTTATGATCACCGGGTTACAGTGTCATGATCACCGGGTTGCTGTGTCATGATCACCCGGTTATGGCGTTATGATCACCGGGTTACAGTGTCATGATCACCGGGTTGCAGTGTCATATCTCCCGGGTATGGTGTTATGATCACCGGGTTATAGTGTCATGAACACCCGGTTATAGCGCGATGATCACCAGGTTAGTGTCATGATCACCCGGTTATGGCGCGATGATCACCAGGTTACAGTGTCATGATTCCTCGGTTATGGCGTTATGATCCCTAGGTTACATTTTCATGATCACACGGTTATGACGTTATGATTACCAGGTAAGTGTCATGGTCACCCGGTTAAAGCGTTATGATCTCCAGATTACAGTGTCATGATCACCCGGTTATGGCGTTATGATCACCAGATTACAGTGTCATGATCACCCGGTTATGGCGTTATGATCACCAGGTTACAGTGTCATGATCACCTGGTTATGGGGTTATGATCACCAGGTTACAATGTCATGATCACCCGGTTATGGCATTATGATCACCAGGTTAGTGTCATGATCACCCGGTTATGGGGTTATGATCATCAGGTTACAGTGTCGTGATCACCCGGTTATGGGGTTATGATCATCAGGTTACAGTGTCGTGATCACCCGGTTATGGCGTTATGATCACCGGGTTACAGTTTCATGATCACCCGGTTATGGAGTTAAGATCACCGGGTTACAGTGTCAAATCTCCGGTTATGGTGTTATGATCACCGGGTTACAGTGTCATGAACACCCAGTTATGGCGCGATGATCACCAGATTAGTGTCATAATTACTCGGTTATGACGTTATGGTCCCTAGGTTACAGTTTCATGATCTCCCGGTTATGACGTTATGATCACCAGGTAAGTGTCATGATCACCCGGTTATGGAATCACCCGGTTATAACGTTATGATCACCAGATTACAGTGTCATGATCACCCGGTTATGGCGTTACGATCACCAGGTTACAGTGTCATGATCACCCGGTTATGGCGTTATGATCACCAAAATACAGTCATGATCACCCGGTTATGACGTTATGATCACCAGTTTACAGTGTCATGATCACCCGGTTATGGCGTTATGATCACCAGGTTACAGTGTCGTGATCACCCGGTCATGAAGTTATGATCACCAGGTTATATAGTTATGATCACCAGGTTACAGTGTCATGATCACCGGGTTACAGTGTCATGATCACCGGTCAACAGTGTCATGATCACCGGGTTGCTGTGTCATGATCACCCAGTTATGGCGTTATGATCACCGGGTTAGTGTCATGATCACCGGGTTACAGTGTCATATCTCCCGGTTATGGTGTTATGATCACCGGGTTACAGTGTCATGAACACCCGGTTATAGCGCGATGATCACCAGGTCACAGTGTCATGATCACCCGCTTATGGCGTCATTATCACCAGGTTACAGTGTCATGATCACCCGGTTATGGCATTATGATCACCAGGTTAGTGTCATGATCACCCGGTTATGGCGTTGTGATCACTAGGTTACAGTGTCATGATCACCCGGTTATGGCGTTATGATCACCAGATTACAGTGTCATGATCACCCGGTTATGGCGTTATGATCACCAGATTACAGTGTCATAATCACCCAGTTATGGCGTTATGATCACCAGGTTACAGTATCATGATCACCTGGTTATGGGGTTATGATCACCAGGTTACAAAGTCATGATCACCCGGTTATGGCATTATGATCACCAGGTTAGTGTCATGATCACCCGGTTATGGGGTTATGATCACCAGGTTACAGTGTCGTGATCACCCGGTTATGGCGTTATGATCACCGGGTTACAGTTTCATGATCACCCGGTTATGGCATTATGATCACCAGGTTAGTGTCATGATCACCCGGTTATGGCGTTATGATCGCCAGGTTACAATGTCATGATCACCCGGTTATGACGTCATGATCACCAGGTTACTGTGTCGTAATCACTCGGTATGGAGTTATGATCACCGGGTTGCAGTGTCATGATCACCGGGTTACAGTGTCATGATCACCGGGTTACAGTGTCATGATCACCGGGTTATAGTGTCATGATCACCGGGTTATAGTGTCATGATCACCGGGTTATAGTGTCATGATCACCGGGTTATAGTGTCATGATCACTCGGTTATGGTGTCATGATCACTCGGTTATAGCGTTATGATCACCGGGATCTAGTGTCATGATCACTCGGTTATGGTCTTATGATCACAGGGTTACAGTGTTCTGATGGCGCTATGATCACCGGGTTATAGTGTCATGATCACCGAGTTACAGTGTCATGATCACCGGGTTACAGTGTCATGATCACCCGGTTATGGCGTTATGATCACCGGGTTACAGTGCCATGATCACCCGGTAACGACGCGACGATCACCAGGTTACAGTGTCATGATCACCCGGTTAAGGCGTTATGATCATCGGGTTACAGTTTCATAATCACCCGGTTATGGAGTTATGATCACCAGGTGATGGAGTTATGATCACCAGGGTATGGAGTTATGATCACCGGGTTACAGTGTCATGATCACCGGGTTACAGTGTCATGATCACCGGGTTGCTGTGTCATGATCACCCGGTTATGGCGTTATGATCACCGGGTTACAGTGTCATGATCACCGGGTTGCAGTGTCATATCTCCCGGGTATGGTGTTATGATCACCGGGTTATAGTGTCATGAACACCCGGTTATAGCGCGATGATCACCAGGTTAGGGTCATGATCACCCGGTTATGGCGCGATGATCACCAGGTTACAGTGTCATGATTACTCGGTTATGGCGTTATGATCCCTAGGTTACAGTTTCATGATCACCCGGTTATGACGTTATGATTACCAGGTAAGTGTCATGGTCACCCGGTTAAAGCGTTATGATCTCCAGATTACAGTGTCATGATCACCCGATTATGGCGTTGTGATCACTAGGTTACAGTGTCATGATCACCCGGTTATGGCGTTATGATCACCAGATTACAGTGTCATGATCACCCGGTTATGGCGTTATGATCACCAGATTACAGTGTCATGATCACCCGGTTATGGCGTTATGATCACCAGGTTACAGTGTCATGATCACCTGGTTATGGGGTTATGATCACCAGGTTACAATGTCATGATCACCCGGTTATGGCATTATGATCACCAGGTTAGTGTCATGATCACCCGGTTATGGGGTTATGATCACCAGGTTACAGTGTCGTGATCACCTGGTTATGGCGTTATGATCACCGGGTTACAGTTTCATGATCACCCGGTTATGGAGTTAAGATCACCGGGTTACAGTGTCAAATCTCCGGTTATGGTGTTATGATCACCGGGTTACAGTGTCATGAACACCCGGTTATGGCGCGATGATCACCAGATTAGTGTCATGATTACTCGGTTATGACGTTATGGTCCCTAGGTTACAGTTTCATGATCTCCCGGTTATGACATTATGATCACCAGGTAAGTGTCATGATCACCCGGTTATGGAATCACCCGGTTATAACGTTATGATCACCAGATTACAGTGTCATGATCACCCGGTTATGGCGTTATGATCAGCAGGTTACAGTGTCGTGATCACCCGGTTATGGCGTTATGATCACCGGGTTACAGTTTCATGATCACCCGGTTATGAAGTTATGATCACCGGGTTATATAGTTATGATCACCAGGTTACAGTGTCATGATCACCGGGTTACAGTGTCATGATCACCGGTCAACAGTGTCATGATCACCGGGTTGCTGTGTCATGATCACCCAGTTATGGCGTTATGATCACCGGGTTAGTGTCATGATCACCGGGTTATAGTGTCATATCTCCCGGTTATGGTGTTATGATCACCGGGTTACAGTGTCATGAACACCCGGTTATAGCGCGATGATCACCAGGTCACAGTGTCATGATCACCCGCTTATGGCGTCATGATCACCAGGTTACAGTGTCATGATCACCCGGTTATGGCATTATGATCATCAGGTTATTGTCATGATCACCCGGTTATGGCGTTATGATCGCCAGGTTACAATGTCATGATCACCCGGTTATGGCGTTATGATCACCAGGTTACTGTGTCGTAATCACTCGGTTATGGAGTCATGATCACCCGGTTATGGCGTAATGATCCTTCAGTTATGGCGTAATGATCCTTCAGTTATGATGAAACTAGTCATATAATTACGATTTAAGATTGAATTCCAAAAACCACCTACCTGAGGAGTGTGGCATTGTTCACAGGTAGCTCGAGTGGCAAGCATCCAGTCGCGGGTCATGACGCTATAAACCTCCTTCTTGAGGGGTGTGGCATTGTTCACACGTAGCTCGCGTGGCAAGGAATATCCAGTCGCTGGCCATGACGCTATAACCATCTTCCTGAGGAGTGTGGCATTGTTCACACGTAGCTCGCGTGGCAAGGAATATCCAGTCGCTGGCCATGACGCTATAACCATCTTCCTGGGGAGTGTGGCATTGTTCACGTGTAGCTCGCGTGGCAAGAAATATCCAGTCGCGGGCCATGACGCTATAAACCATCTTCCTAAGGAGTGTGGCATTGTTCACACGTAGCTTACGTGGTCAGGAATATCCAGTTGCGGGCCATGACGCAATAACCACCTTCCTGGGGAGTGTGGCACTGTTCACACGTAGCTCGCGTGGCAAGGAATATCCAGTCGCTGGCCATGACGCTATAAACCATCTTCCTGAGGAGTGTGGCATTGTTCACACGTAGCTCGCGTGGCAAGGAATATCCAGTCGCTGGCCATGACGCTATAAACCATCTTCCTGAGGAGTGTGGCATTGTTCACACGTAGCTCACGTGGCAAGGAATATCCAGTCGCGGACCTTGACGCTATAGACGATTGTATAAGAGAAGAATGGGGCCGTGCAGTTGAGTTGTGAAGCGCTTCCGCAGCAAGTTGTGTTGTGCCGACAGACATTGCAGTCAATGACACAAGAAGGAGAGATTTGAGCTGTGGACGTGATAGCAACGCCAGAAATCTAACTCACATTTTTATTTAAACGTCATTTTAATAAAATTGTATGTATGTAAGTTTCTATGGCTGTTAATGCATAGCCATAGGTCTGAAGGAAACATCCATATGTATATACATACCTTAAAACGTACCATCTCGATGCAGGAATATCGGAACAAAGCGCGAAAATAAAACTGAGGTCCCTATCTTAGGAGCCAGTGGTGCCTACATCTCAGGTTGTAAAGTTGATACCAATGAGTTTTCTGCACGCCAATACTCCTCCCCTTGCGGAATGAACTAGTCATTATGTTATAAACTTTATACTATCAAAGGTGGTTCAATGCGTTAAAGGTCTAGCAAGGTTGTAATAATGACAAGATATTTTAATAATATTATTTTGAATAATGTAACAATAACAAGTAAACAGGGTATTTCTCGAACGAGCATGGATAATGATTGTGATATCATAACAAGAGAAGGTATGAGAACATCGTTAAGTTTTGTAGATGGATAGTGAAGTACAATAAAGTTGTGTCAAGTTCACAAAGACAAGCGAAGAGAACAGAGCCCAAATTGCAGGAAGATACAAAAACGAGATATATAAACACTGAACAAAAGCCTTTGGCATATAATGGAAGTGATATTACACAACATACCGACATATACTCGGATCAGAAACCTACGATGCTTACCTCCTCCCATCAGATTTTCGTGGTACCAAGGTTTTCTACTAACTGAGCTGGAAGCCATTTTACCCTCGTTTAAATACTCGGCGGGCGAACGTTAACGCACGCTGGCACAAGCCAGGCTAGGCTAGCCCCAATGTGAGCAGAAGTACAGCATTTTTGCTTCCGAGCCTCAACTTAAATGATACCTACAGCCACAAAAAGTCTTGAACAAGTCTATAAATTCCTATGAGCATGGTGATCGATACACAGGACACAATCAATATCATCTAACTCAATATAAATATACGGTATGGTTGTTGAATGCAGACATGTTCGATGGAAGTGGGCAGTCGCCAGTTCACGGTTAAATATCTACGCATGAGTGTTCCTTTTCGTTGGAAGGATAGTATCACAAGATAGCCCGTCTTTAATTTTACAAACCGTGTGTGAATTTACGCGAGAAGGATATTATATTACCCCTCAAATTACGCCAAAGTATGTATCAGGAAACACAAAAATACAGCCTAGTTGCCAGTGGCAACGATGCTCGAGACAGACCCTGAGCTGGCGAGGGGCAGCGACAGACATCAATCAATCTGTCAGTGGACTCCTCGAAGGGGTAGGGCATGCAAACTCACATGTGGGCGGACCATGAAATGAATGAACAGCACAATCTTGGGAAGAAATGAAGCGTAATGACGAGTGTTATAAAAATAATTGTTATATTAAACGATCGCCTTCAACAACTTATTTCATTCGATTTAAAAGAATCTCATTTCATTATAGTACTCCTCAACAAACTTTGATCGATGTATTTTAAGGTAATTGCTACAAAACTGTATGAGGGGTGACGAATATAAATAAAGCAAATTTTTATTTGATACAGTACTAATTTTATCGTAACACTTCATTTGATCTTTCAAATTATGTATAGCATGCCATGATAATTTGAAAACTGGGGGGTGGGTCTTTTTCCTTTAGGATTTCGAGATTTTTCAACATGTGTCATGTACAACATTAATCTCCGTACGAGGATTCTAAAGATGCATTGATTGTCATGATTACTTCATAGCATAGCGATTCAAAAATCATTTATTTTCGAATTTTGAAGTAAATGTGCTCGATTGTAGTACTCCACCTGATAACTAGACATCGTCCGCCACAGCGATATGATCATGTCTTCCAGCGTCGTCTATTACTTGTGAAAAATGTTTTATGTTTTGCTGGCTACATTTAATTATAGTAAAATATGAGTTAGAATTGCAGAAACACATTTTCTGAGGGGATCGTTCATGCGACGAAGGTCCTTATAACTAACCCACAAATAATTCCACAATGCCGACTGGTGTGCTCGGTGCTGATTCAGTTTGTGCACGAGCATACTGGAGCCTTAGTGTTCTAATAACGTGTGCGTCACCAAGCAGTGTTGTCAAGTTGATTAAGCAACCTTTTCCATCTCGATGCGCTTGACACACGTCAACGCTCCATCCATTATGGGGTGGACCGGTGATCATTTTAGGGACATCAAAATCACCATTAACAACATGCCTTATTTCGAATTTGTAAAAAAAATATCATTTTATTCTTGTAGTTCACACGAGCTACTGTGCGATGTATGCGATGTATTACAAAAAATATACACTATAAAAAAAGTACAGCAGATCATTTTGTACAACTTTCTTTCGAATTTCCGTTATTTTATGTTCCGAAATTTCTCCGTTGTTCAAACTTAGATAGTTTTGTTTATTGCATTACTAGATAAATACATTCGCTGTTATTTCTATAATTTATAGATTTTTATTCCGACCCAATATCGGAACACTTACTCGAATACCATATTTTCCCTAATTATACTTCACCAGACTAATTTTAGATTTTCTGTGGTCTGACAATTCCGACCACTGATCACAGTCCGTCTTCTAGAAGCCATATCGGCAATGGCATACGCTAATCGATCTCACGAGAGAAACTAAAAGCATCACTTGACACTTCGAATATACGCACTCCCCCTCCATCCCTCCAAGTGGTACCGTACTAATATATGTCTTGCGATTATTTCAAATGGTCGGCCTTTTTAATCAATACCAGTATCTAGTTCAAAACATTGGCAAGAAAAAGTGACATTACGTATGGCGAAATAATTGAATGTCGAAGACTGCCATGTCTCAAACAAACAATTCGCCTGCGCTTGTTTTTGTTCATTACTGATATTTGTCATCAAAGTATGAGCGGGGCCACATATAGACACATGTTCACTGAGCTACGCCAACACCTTAGAAGGACGGGTATACAAAAAAACTTTACGTATGATTTTATACAAGAGCTGCCATGGCCACGTGGTTAGCGCAAGCCACTGCAGGTCCCGCCTCTGGTGTTGCAGGTCGCGAGATCGAGCCTCGGTAAGGGAAATGTGATTTTAAGGGGGGGGAGATTTCCCTGAACGTCGGTCATAATGGCAAACAGTCGACGTTATATTGACAGAATTCACAATCATCTGTCAACATCAACAGGAAAACTCCGTTGTTTGGAAGCGAATCGGTCCATACCGGTTTTTCAACTTCAACGGGAAATCTATATTTTATTCGGAATTTAAGCGGTCAAAATTGTCGCTTGAATTCGTCAGATCAATTTAAATTATTCGGTCAGTTGGCTGCCAGACACTTACGTAAAAATATCGCCAGGTATTTTCAATAGTGTAGTAGAGAAGAATGCAAATCGACATAAAATGTTCAAAATGTAAAAAAAAAATCAAAATACTAATTTTATCGAAGTGCTCCTGAAGGGGTTGCCATGCCATGTTGCCATGCCATGCCATGTTAACTTGAGAAATGTAGGAGGAGATACTCTAACGTTTACGGGATAATCCAAAAATCGCCTCTTACAACATTCAATATTCGAATCTTGAAGACCAAAAATTGCACGTATTTGTTCTTCACAAGAGCTTTTCATGATGTATGGCTTGTCATAGTCATTTTCCAATTGCAAAAGTTTTGGCGATTCAAGAAAAAAAGTATAAATAAAGAATCTAATTTAAAAAATGCAAATGAATGTTGACGAGCTTTCAAATGATGTATTACTTGTTATGATAACTTTACGACTGTAAAAGTCTTGGCTGTTCAAAAAAGTATACATTTTTTTAGACCTCGAGTTACGTGGTTAAAAATTCAAATTTTAAAAACGTTGCATATGAATGTAACACTTCACCAGGGCTTGTAAATGTAAATTTCTTGTCATGATTACTTCATAACTTCAAAAGTTCTGGTGACTTTTGTGATCGTTATAACGGACAGACAGGCAGTATTTCGAATGAGGGTCCCTCTTGATTAACACTCTCCGTAGGGCTCGAGCTTAGTGTGCTCCTCGTAGGGCTCCAGCTTAGTGTGCTCCCCGTAGGGCGCGAGCTTAGTGTGCTCCCTATAGGGCGCGCGCTTAGTGTGCTCCTCGTAGAGCTTGAGCTTAGTGTGCTTCCGTAGAGCGCAAACTTAGTGTACTCCTTGTTGGGCGCGAATTTAGTGTGCTCCTCGTAGGGTTCAAGCTTAGTGTGCTCCTCGTAGGACTCGAGCTTAGTTTGCTCCCTGTAGGGCGCGAGCGTAGTGTGCTCCCCGTAGGGCGCAAGCTTAGTGCGCTCCCCGTAGGGCGGGAGCTTAGTGAGATCCTCCCATAGGACGCGAGCTTAGTTAGCTCCCCCCCTATAGGACGCGAGCTTAGTGAGCTCCCCCTATGGAGCGCGGGCTTAGTGAGCTACCGTAGGGCGCGAGCATAGTATGCTCCCCGTAGGGTACAAGCTACGGCAGGGAAGCCGCCCCCTAACTAGGGGGAAACGGCTGTATGTCTATGCATACAGACAGACATACATACAAACAAACACATAGTTCTAACCCTCGGGGCAGATATACTTTTTGAATAGGTCAGACCGTCATTCGCACATTGGTCACCAACCTAGTAGAAAGTTACGAGCAAAGAGGATAAATTATGTCGCGAGCTGCTATGAGCGCTGAGGCGGTAGTCGCGAATAGTGGTTAGCGTTACAGGCACCGCTCTTACAACAGTATTTCGAAGGGCGCACATACGGCAGATACTATAACCTCTGTTGCTCGTCAACCTTGAATTATTTCATATCTATTTTCAGATATTACAACTCCACTACATGTGCATCACAAAACCATACCGGATATAATAATTTGACAAACATTTTTGTTACTCCATACGTTTGAGATCTGCTGAATAACAGTCTTGTTATGCAATAAGTCTCCATTCATCGGCTCAATTGAAGGGCTGATGGCCTCCTTTCATGTTCCACTTAAGCAGTCCCTCGAAGACCTTCACCCTCTCAACCGCTGAACTGTTTAAAATTGCCGAGCTCTTCTTGATGCAATACGCAGACAAGCGAGGGTCGTGTGAACGCCGTGTTTAGTTTGGTATCTGCTCATCATGACGGCCATGTCTGCGCACACTAGACATGGCCGTCATGAAGAGCCAACAGTGTATCTTGTTTATCATTCACACATAGCTCACTGTGTGGGATGGGCATATACACTACACACATAGGGAGACGTTGGAGCATTTTCATAGTATGAAGCCCGGGTGGCACAGATAATGCCATTGTACTTATATCATGCAACAAATGATATGCCTTCCATTTAACATCGTAGTCTTCAAAACTCTTGGTCTTGGCGAACAATTTATTTCCGTTAAACACAGCGTATTCCAGATTATTATCATCATAATAGATAAAAACGTGTAAATATGTTTTCCAAATACGACGTTCCGCCACTCAGCGGAGCTCTAGGTTATAGATAACACAGACTTGATTACAAGCAGTTGTTGTGGTGCATCCAAGTAGCTAACACAGACTTGTTTACAAGCAGTTGTTGTGGTGCATCCAAGTAGCTAACACAGACTTGTTTACAAGCAGTTGTTGTGGTGCATCCAAGTAGCTAACACAGACTTGTTTACAAGCAGTTGTTGTGGTGCATCCAAGTAGCTAACACAGACTTGTTTACAAGCAGTTGTTGTGGTGCATCCAAGTAGCTAACACAGACTTGTTTACAAGCAGTTGTTGTGGTGCATCCAATTAGCCAACACCGGACTTGTTTACAATCAGTTGTTGTGGTGCATCCAAGTAGCTAACACAGACTTGTTTACAAGCAGTTGTTGTGGTTCATCCAAGTAGCTAACACAGACTTGTTTACAAGCAGTTGTTGTGGTGCATCCAAGTGGCTAACACAGACTTCTTTACAAGCAGTTGTTGTGGTGCATCCAAGTAGCTAGCACACGACTTGTTTACAAGCAGTTGTTGTGGTGCATCCAATTAGCTAACACACGACTTGTTTACAAGCAGTTGTTGTGGTGCATCCAAGTAGCTAACACATGACTTGTTTACAAGCAGTTGTTGTGGTGCATCCAAGTCGCTAACACAGACTTGTTTACAAGCAGTTGTTGTGGTGCATCCAAGTAGCTAACACAGACTTGTTTACAAGCAGTTGTTGTGGTGCATCCAAGTAGCTGACACACGACTTGTTTACAAGCAGTTGTTGTGGTGCATCCAAGTTATTATTATTATTATTATTAAAAAATTTATTTCCATCGTCAAGCAATGGGTTTTCAATACTTAGGTCTAACACATCAAACTTATTTTTTTAAATGCCGTGTTTGAATTAGCGAAGCGAGAAATAAAAATGAATTTGTGACAGCACATCTCATGTCGGCGGCCGATTTGTAGCTACTTCGTGTTGCAAAACAGTTTTCACAATCTGTGCTATATTTTCAAGTGAGAAACTCATGGGCATGGGATTGATAAATTCAAAATTAATGAATACATCGCAGCTCATCTCTAGTAGGCAGCTGGCTTG
>SDVV010023197.1:0-12799 GCA_016164225.1 Gammarus roeselii | reverse complement strand
ACCTCACAATTAATTTGTTCATGTAGAAATCTGTCCATCTAGTGTACCCATTGATTATGACTCATTGAAATATTTATTTTCCGTGTGCATATGTTAATATGTCATGCTAACTACTGCAGTTAGATTCAAATTGGTGCCATTGTACGTCAAACAATGTGTGAGCAATGCAATAGACAACCTCATGTCATACATTTTCTGCTCTCTAGCTAAGTAAATGACAGTTGAAACAGTAATTAGTCATGATGAAGTAAATGTCGGTGATCAGACTTACTCTGCTTATTTTTCTTGAAATTAATGGTCCAATGTAATGCTTACATCTGTCTCAACATATTAAAAAGTGGAGAGTAGAGGATGTCCTTCAGCAATGTCTGTCCGTTGGTCCTTCCTCCTCAACCCTAGTTTTAAGTTAATATTAAATTCACCTAGGTAGCAAATGTTGTCTTCTTGACCGCTCACGCTGATGAAGACTTGGTACGTATCATCTGTGTATTCTGATATATCTGTTATTTTGTCAACATGTCATTATACCTAAATAAATTTCTAGTTCCTTTAAATCCTACAACAGAAGAATGTTGTATTTGAGGATTTGTTGGTTCAGAGTTGTAAGCCTGAGTTGTTTTTGAACGTGGTATTCTATTCAGCTTGCAGTTGAATAGAATCCCACACCTGCAAACACTGGACCAAGCTTGCCATCAAATTATCATCACTCATGCTAATGTAATGCATTGCTCTATGGACACAGTAGCGTACCTAAGGGGCAAGAGTGGAGGAAGGAGGGTGCAAGAAGCAGCCCACCCCAAAGCCTAGATGGATGCCAATATTTTGCGGTGCAGTTGCCAGCAAAAAAAAGTCAACATTACTATTGATAAATGTGTAGGGCAACTAGATTTTTTCTGTGTTTTGCTTTCTGTTCATATTCATAAGGATTTTTGTTACTCCTTGGGAGTTGAATACTCACGAGAGCACAACAAAATATGATCTAAATTTGTTGAATAACAACTAGATTGCTATTGTTCTAATGAGCATATAATCCTGAAAAACTGCAAGCAGACAATATTCTGTATTTTGCCCATATCAAACGTGTAAAATGTATACTGTTTTGTATCTTCCAAAAACAAGGTTCAATTTTTTTTATGTAATGAGGTCAAAAGAAAAACAAAGTTATATGTATTTTTCCTTGTAATTGTGTCCAAAAAACTGGTTATATATTATCTCTTCCATGTAATAGTATCAAAAAAAATTTTTTTCCTCGTAATGGTGTCCAAAAAAAGGTTATGCTTTTTTCCTTGTAATGGTATCTGAAAAACAAGGTAATGTGTTTCCCTTGTAATGGCTCACAAACAAATAGTTGTTACAATGGGAAGTAACAGTATTTTTTAGTGTTGTTTTGACTACTGATGGAAGCAAACAAACTCATTGTGACCAGTAGAGCTGAGGAGTTACAGCAAGCATTGAATAAGACAGTGTTAGAGAGCAACATCTGTTGAATGTTGAAGCATGTAATACAATAAGAAATACATTGTTGCGAAGCACAAATTCTGCATGGTGTCTGCAGTGTGGGTGGGTGTAGGAGGAAGGTTTGTTAGTCTTAGAACAATGAGTTGAAACTGGTGGTGGTACAGAGAAGAAAAGCGTTTGAAGCGTGGTTGCAGGTGTGCTCAGTGATTGTCTACAACATCAGTTCAGAAATGAGAAAGGAGGTGATGCAAGTTGTGTAAGGAAGGAAAAGATGAACGCTTATGCTAGGTGGGGTAGGCGGTTGTGCTAATTTACTTGTTCAGTGCTTGCATTGTTCCGCCATGTAAGAGCAAAGACAACACCTGTTCAGTAATGAGATAGGAGGTGATGTAATTTGTGAGGAAGGAAAAGAGGAATGCTGATGCTAGGTGGGGTAGGCGGTTCTGCTAATTCACTTGTTCAATACTTGCATTGTTCTGCCGTATAAGAGCAAAGGCGTCACCAGCTCAGTAATAAGATAGGAGGTGATGCAATTTGTGAGGAAGGAAAAGAGGAACGCTGATGCTAGGTGAGGTAGGCGGTTGTGCTAATTTACTTGTTCAGTGCTTGCATTGTTCTGCCGTATAAGAGTACAGGCGATAAAAATGAATGAAGCTATTCAAGAAATATCATTTGATGAGTGTTAATCAAGAGGATAGAAGACCGCACTGCTGGTGCGATAGGCCAATAACTGGTGGACGATGTTTGGGAGACTCTTGAGACATGCTTGTTCAGCTTGAGCTTGTCGATTCCTTCAGGGACTTGGGAGTGCTTGTTGACTCAAGGCTGCGGTTCCATCTCCACGTGAGGAGTGTTGTAAGAATGGCTTCCACTCTGGCGACCAGTCTGCTCTGCTCTACTGTCAATAGGAGTTCTGTTTTTATGGTCTCTTTATTTATTACTCATATTAGACCCATCTTGGACTACTGCTCATGTGTGTGGAATGTGGGATATTTGGGGGATCTGGGACTGTTGGAGTCAGTGCAGAGGAGGTGGACCAAGGAGATTGATGGGCTGGGTTGAGTGGACTATGGTGAGCGGCTCAAAGCAATGCAGTTGTTTTCTGTGAGGGGGAGGTTGTTGCGTTCTGATCTTGTGAAGTGTTGGAAGATTTTTCATTGTTCTGTTGATCCAGGTTTGTCTGCTCTGTTTGAGAGAGCTCCGGATGTTGGCACACGTGGGCATCCTTTCAAGCTGGTGGCTCCCTGCTGTCAGACGGACTATAAGCGCAGATGGTTTTATTCTTGCTGTGTGCAGATTTGGAACCGGCTGCCCGCTGTTATGGTGCAGTGTGATTCACTTTGCGGCTGCAAGAGGGCCCTGGCGGAGGAATTGGGGTCGGTGCCGTATGAGTTTTGCTAGACTCAATTTGACGCGATATTGTGGCTTTGTTTGTGTTGCTGACAGTTGTGTGCAGTTGTTGACTGTCTTCATTGTTTTGTTTTCTTTGGACCTATTGAGCGCATTCCGACCAGCATCCTGCTGCAGTGCTTGTACCGTGCTGTTCATTTTGATTGCTGACGCGCTGAGGTTTACTGCCTCCCATGCCTGCGTGCTCTGTTGGCGGGGCTGTGGGGGGCTGCAAAGGTGAGATACAAAGGTGAGCTGTGGTGGACGATGTTCTTGGCTCAAGAGACATGCTTGTTCCACTCAGGTGGACGATGTTTTAGAGGTTCGAGAGACATGCTTGTTCCGCTCTGGTGGACGATATCTTAGAGGCTCGAAAGATATGCTTGTTCCGCTGTGGTGGACGATGTCTTTGAGGTTCGACAGACATGCTTGTTCCGCTCTGGTAGACGATGTCTTGGAGGCTCGAGAGACATGCATGTTTCGCTGTGGTGGACGATGTCTTTGAGGTTCGAGAGACATGCTTGTTCCGCTCTGGTGGACGATGTCTTCGAGGTTCGAAAGACATGCTTGTTCCGCTGTGGTGGACGATGTCTTAGAAGCTCGAAAGACATGCTTGTTCCGCTGGGGTGGACGATGTCTTAGAGGTTTGTTGGAATAGTTATTTGTCATGGTACCCGCACAAAGTAACTCAAGCATCTGCTCAGTGTGGGACTGATGTGCAGATGTTAATGCATTCCTTGTTATTCGGGGCCGTTGCCACCTGCAGACAGGATTTTTTTTTCAGAACTGCAGATTTGTTTATTGAAAAAATCAAACTGTTCCTTTGTATAAAGAAGTTCATTATTTTGGCTTGAATTAAACGTAGCTGTGCATTCCAAATGATATATTTAATTGAATGCATGTAGCTCTGTTCTGAACTTGAGTTGAATATCTATTACATTATTGAAGCGATGCAAATCTACTATGTTCTCCTTAATATTGTATTTTAGAATGAATCTATAAAAATACTAAATATACTCTGATTTAAATTAATATTTATTTTCAAATAAATTGATTTATCACGTCATTCCGAATAATAATTAGAATAAATTTGATTTAAAGCCGCCAACTTTGCATTTCTAGGTATCCTCACTGGTTCTTAAGGTTAGCTGGCTATTTACATAAGACTCTCGCTTGTTTCAGGCTGTGGCTGACAAGTCATCATGGCCAGCAACAGGGTCGCGGTCGGGATCGACCTCGGCACTACCTACTCCTGCGTCGGGATCTACCTCCCCGCCAAGGGCATCGAGATTATCGCCAGCGAAGATGTGGGCAACCGGACCACTCCTTCCTACGTGGCCTTCACCAACGACGAAAGGTACATTGGGGACGCCGCTAAAGAGCAACTCGCCATGAACCCAACCAACACAGTTTTCGACGCCAAGCGGCTCCTAGGGAGGAAGTTTGACAGCGAAACGGTTCAAGAAGACATCAAAAACTGGCCCTTTGTTGTGCGGGACAACGGTGAAAATAAGCCGCTGGTTGAAGTCCAGTACAAGAAGAAGAACAAGCGGTTCTCCCCGGAAGAGATATCGGCCATGGTTTTGACCAAGCTGAAGAATGACACAGAGGCCTTTCTGGGGTACAAGGTCACTGACGCTGTCATCACCGTGCCCGCGTACTTTGATAACCGTCAGCGCCAGGCCACCAAGGATGCAGGGCAAATTGCTGGATTTAATGTTTTACGCATCATCAACGAACCCACGGCGGCCGCCATCGCCTACGGTCTCAACCGCAATACGATTGGGGAGAAGAAAATGCTGATTTTTGACCTGGGAGGCGGCACTTTCGATGTGGTGATCCTCTCGGTCGATAAGAACATGCTCGACGTGGTTGGCGTTGGAGGTGATACTCATCTTGGGGGCCAGGACTTCGACAACATCCTGGTTAAGCACTTCGTTCAAGAAATCCGTCGCAAAAAGGGAAAGGACTTGAACGGCAACCACAAAGCTCTCCAGCGGCTTAGAATTGCTTGTGAGAAAGCTAAAAGGAAACTTTCTTCATCAGATAGGGCGACCATTGAAATAGATTGCCTTTATGACGGCGTCGACTACCGCAGTACCATCACTCGAGTTCGGTTCGAGGAACTCTGCTCGGATCTCTTTGAGCAAACTTTGGATTTGGTCGAAGAAACTCTTAATAAAGCAGAGTTTGACAAATCCCACATCGACGAAGTTGTTTTAGTTGGTGGCTCAACTCGAATTGTCAAAATTCAGAAACTCCTTGAAAATTTTTTCGAAGGGAAGAAGCTGAACAGGGACATCAACCCTGATGAGGCGGTCGCCTATGGGGCAGCTATTCAGGCTGCCATGCTCACAGGGACGTTCCCCCTCGATAAGAAGGTTAACCACATGGACGTCACTCCCATGTCTTTGGGTATTGAAACTTACGGGGGTCGCATGAGCATCATTGTGGAACGAAACACCAAGTTGCCCGCCAAAGGTGTCCGTAGGGATTACACTACGTCTAGGGATAACCAGCCGAACATGGAAATACAAGTTTTCCAGGGAGATAGTGCGGAGACTAGGGACAATAATCTCCTTGGGACGTTCCTCCTCTCGAATATCCAGAAAGCCCCTCGCCTTGTCCCTTCAATTGACGTCTCCTTCGATATCAACTATGACGGCATTCTCCACGTCTCCGCTGTGGACCGGGCGACCAAGTCACTAGGGCAAATCTCCATTTCCGGAATCACCGGCTCTCTGAGTAGAGACGACGTGTCGCGGATGATCGAAGAACGCAAAACGTTCGCTAATGACGATCAGAGACTGCGAGAAGCGAATCTCGTTCGCAACACCCTTGAATCCTACTGCTACGCCACGACGTCCAAGTTGGAGAGCAAGCGTCGAACGGATGGTATCATCAACGATGAAGAACGCGCTGACGCCGTTGAGGCCTGCAACAACGCTCTAGAATGGCTGGACGACAACGGAAACCTCACCAAAGAGGAAATTGAGGCGAGAATTGCAAGGATGCGAGAAATCTGCGATCCAATTCTTTCGAAGCTCGCCTAAAGCGGACTTGTTGGTCGCCTCTGGATATGAAGTCAATGCAACGCATCCAAACTGTTGAATCCTGTGCAGTCTGTGGAAGTGGTATCCTGTCCGTATAATTGGACCAGCAGAAGGTAGTGTATGAACTTCGTCAGATTTGCTGGGATATCCTGTCACTCGCTGCAATTTTGAACACTTTTTAAGGGTATGTATGCTTTATGTTATTATATTCAAGCAGGAATCCCTTGAATTTAAGAAGAGTTTTCTAGCTGTGCTGAACAATTTTATTCTAAGTTAGTCACTTGACCCAATTCTTGTTGCTACGCCAGTTAATGTTTCAGAACATGTTTTCTATTCAACGCGTTTGAGTAGCCTTTTTTGTTCAACATAACGTCAGATTTTTTGCCACAAATTTATTAAGATGACTGGCAGACGACTACACATACAACTAGTCGCATTCATCGTCTTGTTCCATCCAAAAACGAATGCATATCAAATAGCATGTACGTGTAAGCACAAACTATTATTGATCTTGATTCTTGCTGTGGGTGTTGCGGATGCATTAAGCGCGGAGTTGTGGTTGTGCGAGATGCGTGCTAATAATGCCAAGGCCCGAAACCCACTGATCCCGCTTGCTGCGTCTTATACGATGCGTGCGGGAACAGGTAGTTTTGGGTCTTATATATAGAGTGAAGTACTGGGCGCGCCAATTGCAGCGCTGCCTCGCTCTGAGGCTGCCTGCTACGGCGAGCGCGGCCAACGAAGAGCCGTGCATTGGTGAAAGCTACGTTCTATCCTGGCCCACCTCACTCCCTTTAGTATGTAACCAGGTATTCGACAGCCACGTTTGAAATGTGTATGTACATTCCTATTTTCTCATTAAAATTCCTTAGCTGCTAAGTTAAGATTGAGCTGGAACTAGTCACCATGTTTTTCAGAGATGTACGCCCAAGTTAAGGAGACTAGTGGCAATCACCATGCTGATCAGATGCATTCCCAAGTTAAGACGGGCAACTCGTATTTGTCACCGTGTTGCTTAGATGTGTATTTCCAAGCTGAAATTGGCAACCAATGAGTCGCCATGCTGTTCAGATGCATTCCCTAGTTGAGACTGGTAACTAGCGCTTGTCGCCATGCTGTTCAGATGCATTCCCTAGTTGAGACTGGTAACCATTGCTAGTCACCATGTTGTTGGTAGCTGCGTAGGGTGACGAGAACGGACGCTGGCAATCGAAAACTTAGTTAATAAGAACCAAGAAGAGTTGAAGTGAGGGAAACCGCTGAACATGGGCGAGTTCCGTCTTAGTTAACGAGTGCGACGTTTCAACACGTCTGAGGCCTTCAACAGAAATAATGAGACTGTAGATCATGCTAGCTCATACGCCCACCAAACATTTATTTAGCCTGTAGCTACTGGACATCGCTCAAGGTTTTAGAGGAAAACCTTCGATATAGGTTCAAATTTTGTCCATGTGAATAGATACGGTTCAAATTATTCGCAGCGGGTTTCCTCTAATGAGACTGTGACTGAATTCGCCCTGGCATGCAGCTGTATCTCTGATGACCGCGTTGTTCAGGTTGTGTCGGTCAAAGCGTTCAAATCGATGAACCGAAGTGTTTCTGATGTGGTAGCAGATCGCTCTTGGTATTCAAGTTGTTACTGGAGCGCTTAGAAGCTTGTGTGGTGAAATACAAGCATTGCCTTGAAACGTGTTTCAGTTTCGAATATTGCTTTGATGACGTGAGATTCACTAGAGGTTTCAATTGACTAGGTATATATCTTGATCATGTTGATGTTTTTTTAAACTTGTTCATGGTTATTACTTGATAGTTTTTATTGTTACATTATAATCTAATTTATATATCATGTCATTTATTGAGTATATTGTTTTAAAAGTTTTGCATCGTCAGATGTTATGCTGCCATCGCCCATTGATCTTTGCCTAGTGTGATCATTGCCCAGTGTGATCACTGTCTGAACCCTTACCACAGTGCTCGTTGATCATTCTGTGATCCCTGAATATTGTGATCCCCATCATTCTATGATTCCTAATCATTCCGTGATCGATGATCTTTTTGTGATCTCCGTTCTTTTTCAACTGAGCATTCCAAGCGTGATCTTCCCCCTCGAGTAATAGACCAACCGACTCCCGCTTATTCTGACCTGCCACCGCAGTTGGAGGCGAGTATGAAAGACGAGTCCGATGGGTCCTCTCGTCTGCACCTATTGGCTCCATTCAAAGTTCGTTTAACTCCGAGTGTAAACGTGAGTGCTCTTGTTAACTGGCAATTGATGACGGTTGCCGCAGACTTAATCCATCAACAGTTTAGCACTCGAACATTTGCAAAGTGGAGCATTACGCCCCGGGTAAGTGAAGACACATGCCGAGTGGGTGGGGGTTCAGGCACCGTGTGTGCTTGGACCCTCAGTCGGTGTGCGTGGAGTCTAGTATCCCTTGTGCGTGAAGCCTCACGCCGTATGCATGGAACCTCATGCCCCATGGGCGTAGAGCTTCACACTCCGTGTGCGTGAGGCTCCACGCTTCTCATGCTGCAGTTCACTTGAACTTCACTGCAAACCAATTTGCCAGGAAATAACTATCTGTAGAATTTGTACACATTTTCTTTTGTAGAACAAAAACATTACCACGCCGTCTCTGGTTGCTGTTGCTTGGCCCCGGTGCCTACCTGCGGCGATTGAAACCGCGGCCAGTGCACCTCCCGATTGAAACCGCGGCCAGGCACCGCCCGATTGGAACCGCGGCCAGTGCACCGCCCGATTGGAACCGCGGCCAGTGCACCGCCCGATTGAGACCGCGGCCAGTGCACCGCTCGATTGAGACCGCGGCCAGTGCACCGCCCGATTGGAAACGCGGCCAGTGCACCGCACGATTGAGACCGCGGCCAGTGCACCGCTCGATTGGAAACGCGGCCAGTGCACCGCCCGATTGATACCGCGGCCAGTGCACCGCCCGATTGAGACCGCGACCAGTGCACCGCCTGATATTCACCGACATCGTACATGTCGGGACGAGGGGGACCGGCTTTAGGACGTGATGGAATGTTCTTTTGCTGGTATCCGTATTAACTTCGTGGGTTGAGGGGCAGTTAATACCATGCCACCCGTGTGGAATACTTCATTACCTTGGACACTAGAGCATTATTACTTGCAATGTGTTCCTGTCTCTAACAGCATCGCAGCACAAGGCGTGTAGGGATGACCTCACGTGGAACAAGCATTAGAGTTAGGACAAAAATGAGACTGATGTTTTTCAGGAGTGGAATGATGAGATAAACCTCTTTCCTTTGACAGAAAAGACAGTGTATGTTGTTGCTCTGGCTTGTTGAAAGTGTCTGTAGTCACAGGTTGCGTCCACATCAACACTGCATAGGCAAAACACACGACGTCATCCCCACCGGCAAGGGTGTGAAAAAGGGTGGGTTTAGAAGTTGGGGCATCGCCACCGCAGACAAGTCCCCTCGATGGAGGGCACCCTGCTGACTCATGTAGGCTCCGGCGTGGCCGGCCAGCGCTATTTGACCTGATCGTTCTCGTTGGCTCTCATTAATTTAAGATCGTGCTCGATGGTATAATAAGAACCTATAAAAACGTGAATCAAATTGATTATATGAAGTGACATGATCGTGAGATTATTGATTGCAGGAAATTATAATATCGGTGATTCTATTAAATGACAAGATTAGTGATTGCTAGATTATGTTCTATCTAACTTGAACTTTCGAAGAAATGTGTTTAGGTCCAATGGAATACCTGTGTACTATTGCAGCTGATTGTTGCCATTATGCTGTGAATGCTGTCATTATTGCTTAGCTGGCAATTATTATAAGCAATTTCATTACCAGCCTTACTACATATATTATTCGTACACTGTTCATGTCTACTCATATTGTCATTGCAGTTGATCCCATTATAAACTTGCTGCTGCTCTCCAGATTGAGCTGCCTGTGTCTACCCTCTGTTCATGCTATTTCTTTGGTGTCGTTTCCATTGAAGGATCAACATCCGAACCGAGACTAGGGGGTGATCATTCTGTGCTTGTATGAAGGTTTGGACTAGTGACCTCTTTTTCTAGACTTATTATAGTTTGTATCCTATTGACCTACGCCGTTGCTAGCTTGGATTATTTGTTCGTGGATGTGAAAGGCGGTAGGAGTTATTACTCAAGAGCTAAGGATCGTCTTTACAATGATCACCTGCCTTGCTACTTTTTTTATTTATCCTTAAGTGTTAAAGTACGAAAGTGCGTTTTCTTTTTCAGGTAACTGGGAAAGGGCCTTGCTGGCGGGTAACGAAATAATATCAAATTTATCATTTCTGTCTGTATTGAGCAAATTTTTCTGTGTGTGTCTTGTATCTGTACTTAATATGGTGTCACACGCTTTCCTTATATATACTTTTCTTGGAGGGACCGTTTATTCTCGTATTGCAAATTTAAGCTCTTTTTGTTTAATTTTCTCCATGTTGATCAGAAGTAAGTTCCAGTAATGTATGATGAGGATTCTTTTCCTTCCTAATGTCCGCGATCAACCCTTGAAGGTTGCCTGCGCGATTTTTTTTGTGAAAATAAATGAACAGCTTCTAATTTGAAACGAAAACGGAACCGGATCGAGCGGAAAACAATCCGTGGGCTTTTGAAAATAGTCAGATTGATGCTGACGTCAGGGATTGGGAAATCTATCGTCATGGGCCGACCATGTTTGGAGTACCACTATCAAATGATTTCCATTTCGTTCTAAATAATTTTTTCTTGTCTGTCCCTTCCACTGTTCTGACGCTCCCATTAAATGCAATGCAACACTGGAAATGTATTGTGCAGTCCAAAAATAACACACGAGTTTCTGTTTAAAATTACTTTGTGTGAGTTGTTGAAATTTTCAAATTAAAAATCTTGAAGATAACATGTATTTTTTTCTCCTACAGTTTTGAAACCATAATTGGAAATAAATTCTATTGTACTTCTTCACACGAAACTATTTTTGAAATTGACTTGAACGTTTCATTTGGAACTTTCCACGAGGGATGTGCGGCAGAGCAATGCAACATGGGTGTTTCAGATGAGTCATTTAATTAGAGCAGGAAAGCTGCACTTTCACGAGCATATGGGGCAGGCTCTGTTCCCCGTCAATTTTTACCATGTCTAGATTACGAAGCAATTGTACACTTTCGGCATCAGTTGTTGCAGGCTCTCCGACGTTATCACAACAGGACATATTGGCATGATAGCAGTGATATTTTTCCTTTCATGATTGATCTGAACCAAGACTGATTATTCATTTCTATCATTGATTAGTTTTGTTTACTGTACATCATCGCTTTGTTTTCCTAATCTCTAGATGCAGGCAGTTTCGTCGCCGTACGAGACGCGTTCGTAACCGGTACCGAACGATAGACGTCGCTGGGTGAGTCATCTGACCTTGAAACAAACTAGATCATCACCAACTCCGGAAACAAATGTTTGTTATAAAATCATTCATCTGTGGACGATTATAAATAAATTACTTGCGTAACTTATTCCGAATTTGACAGAAAAATTATAGCTTCGTGGAAATTTATTACTTCTCCGTTCTTGCGACATGTGGCATCGGGATAGGTTTCCCATTGGCGCTCAGGTCTGCAAGGAGGACTTCTCAGAGCAAGCGCCTAATTTGAAAAAGTTGGATGCGTTCTTAAATGTATTCGAGAATAATGCCCTTGTAGCGCCAATGGGGTGATCTGTTCACAAGATTTATTATGGCAGAAGTTTTCCCATGGAAAATAGGACAAATTCCGACAGTTTGCGTCTGTCGACTGATTATTATAGTGTTCAACAATAGCTTCTCGATTATTCTGCTCGATAAGTTAGTAGTTCATGTCGAGTATACAAACTTTGGTGTTAGATGAGATCTATGGGCTTGATCGAAATGCCTACCGGCTTCACAGACTGCGCCAGCTTGTATGCACTAGCGGGCCGCTGGTGCTCGCTCTCTCGTGTCAATTTCTGCTCTATCACAACCAGAGTATTTTTTTGTCTCCAGCAACAGTTGCTCCAGAGTGTGTGATGTCATCTCAGACGCACGTAGGTTAGATGATCGTTGTGAGGTACGCTACGGGGGAGCCTGTTTTGACTCACGTTGAGCCTCCGGTAGAAGCGAGGCAAAGTCAAATCAAATATTTTAGTAGTGTATACCACTGTTTTCGCTGAAGTTGAGACCCTAAATCTAATTGACGTGTTACTCAGAGAAATGTACAAATCAATCTGATAATTTGTCCAATTTTACATAGAAATTAACAACAAATATTTGTGTTTTATAACGATGCGTAAACCAAGGCTATCCATTGTAAGATATAATTCCAATTCCTCTTGTTACATTAGGACACAGACAGCGATCAGATCAAATCGCTTCATGCTGGTGTAGATGGCCCGGTAATATAATAGCTTCGTGTCGATGAAGAAGACCCTCTAATCTAATAGCTTCGTGTCGATGGAGATGACCCTTTAGTCTAATAGCTTCATGTCAAGGAAAATGACCCTTTAATCTAATAGCTTCGTTTCGATGGAGATGACCCTCTAATTCAATAGCTTCGTGTCGATGGAGATGACCCTCTAATTCAATAGCTTATTTGGGGTGGATGGATGCTTATTCATTTTATAGATCATTAACACTTTATTTTAGTATTTTAGTATTTCTTCTTGCTTGGGCTCTATTATTTTTCTCTGCCCTTTTTTCATGGTGATGAATTTTAAATTTGTTATCATTGTTGTTATGTGTAGCGGGGTTGGCTGAGAGAGAGAGTGACCCGGGGAGAGGAGGTACTCGTGGGATCCGCGGGACTCGAGGACCCGGGGGACTTGGGAGACCGGGTGGATTTGGGGTGGTCCACTTGGATCTTTCTGGGGCCCTTTGGGACTCCCTTGAGA
>SDVV010023196.1:0-12799 GCA_016164225.1 Gammarus roeselii | reverse complement strand
CAACTCGACTCGCCTCAACATGTTTCGACTGATCTCGACGCACCTCGACCAGCCTCGACGCGACCCTCGCCCCCTGCGCCAACAATCCGCAAACTGTAATGGTTAATTGTTATACTCATGCATCTCACAAACAATTCTCGGTGTATGGGTTTTACAGCGCTGGGAAGGGGGAGCAGAGGTTCCAGGATTCAGAGGGGCCTCTATAGGCTCCCAAAGGGTCTCAAGGGTGTCCCAAAGGGCCCCAGAAAGATCCAAGTGGACCACCCCAAATCCACCTGGTCTCCCAAGTCCCCAGGGTTCCCGAAACCCCGGGTCCTCGAGTCCCGCGGATCCCACGAGTACCTCCTCTCCCTGGGTCACCTTGTCTCAACCAACCTCGATGCATATAATAAAAATAACCAATGCAAAATTTATCACCATGAAAATAGGGCAGAGAAAAATAATAGAGCCCAAGCAAGAAGAAATAATAAAATACTAAAATAAAGTGTTAATGATCTATAAAATGAATAATCATCCATCCACCCCAAGAAGTATCTAAGGTGTTATTTATACCTATGTGAATTTAGATACTTCGTAAACTAAAAGCGTTTGTAGAGTACCATGTTCAGGAAAGTAGGGTGGTAGATAGATATCGTAGGACCTTTGATATCGATAGGCCTTGTGTAAGCAGTTTTGGCTTCGCGAGAGATACTGTGTAACACATTACGCATATACATAGGTCCTTTCCGTAGATAGATATTTATTTTGCTTGTGATGCGCTGTGGTTTGTGAAGTAACACAAAGTGTTAGGCGGAGATAGCTGTCTGTTTTAACATGTTGAAGTGCGGCATCGACGGCGCGACTCATGTTATTACAGTTCATTGCATATACTTCAAGGTGTTTCATTTTCCCTGCTGAAGGTAGTTCCATTGAGGCACTCACACATAGCGGATTGGTCGCTCATTCATCGCAATGATGAACGTGTATCGAGTTCTCTGCTCCAGTAGTCCGGCACGCTCAGAGTAGCTCAAAAGGAGGCCTGCTAACGGAAGCGTGGGCTTTCTGCGGCGCTCCGCTGGAGATGAACTCAGCGCTTGTCAGCCGGTGCGAGATTCACAGCTAGTGTCTCATCAAGGCTAATCACAACCAGTTGAGACTGGGGGTAGTTAATCGTTCTTGTAGAGTGTGGGTTCACACCAAAGATAAGCGCCACAATCCATCCTCCCAAACTTCGGTCTACCTCTAAGCCTACGTCCACTCACCTCCGCCTTCATCACCCTTTCACCATTCTTCGTCATTCAATTTCACCACTCACCTCCGTTTTCATCACCCTTTCACCATTCTCCGTCATTTAATTTCACCATGTGCCCGAACCACCTCAGAACACGTTCTAACTTCTTCATCCCTGTTCTAATTTGAACAACGTCATTATTGATCTTATCTCTCAGCGTCACTCCAGCAATGCTCCTCCAACATTGCGTCTCGAAAAACATTCAACCTTCTACCTTCTGCTCTCACTCAAGTCTCAGCTCCGTAGAGCACAGTTGGAACAACTACCCTCTCTTTTCGCTAGCATCCCCTACGTCCTTCATCTCATTACAATCTTCAGTGCACCCAACACCTAACAAACTTCCTTCACTCGTGAGGTCACCTCAGTCCGTTCCGTTTTCACCGCATGCGAGCCCAGGCACCTGAATTACTGAATTTCTTCAAATTATTTTACTTTTAGGAGGACACTAATATTGTTCGCGTCGACACTCAATGAACATCTCGTTACTTTCCTCTTACCCACGTTAACTCGAAGCTTCCTCCCCTCAAATACTCTATCGAACTCCCGCACTAGCCTACACAAATTCTCAACCGAAGCCGCCACCAGAGCCGTATCATCCGCAATCAGTATCTGACTCAACTGCCAACTCCCAGTATTCGCTTCCAACAGTTGAAATCCACTACCCATTTCACTCGCGTTTACCTCCCTGACCACTCCGTCTACGTAAATTTTGATTTGATCCTCATTTCCACCAGAGCCTCTACGCGAGTCATAATAGGCTCCCCCGTAGGGCTCGATGATCATGGATTCCAGTAGGCTCGCACGCCTCTGAGCAAGAAAAAAAAACGCTCTTTATGTTAGAAAAATGTGAAAATTTTAGCAATGTCAGACGCACGCTGGTGCGCACAAGAAAAAAACTTTAGACAAAACGGACCTCCGCTTCCAATCATTTAGAACTTCATGAGTAATATGTACGCACGCTGGTGCGTACAAGTAGCATCGTCGAGACTGGTACAAGGTTTACGGCTACATGAACAAAGTCAGCTCCGACAGCGACGCAGCACGACCAAGACCGCTACGCAGTCTAGGTCGATAATAGTACAGATACAGACACGAGGCCGCATCCTCCAGAAAGGGGGGTGGCCGACGGCAAAGCGCACCTCACACCCTCATACGCTCTCACTCACACAACTTAGCCCTTTTGTGAAGAGTCCGGCCGGTACCCCCGCAACATACGCTCTGGGTCACGAGTGCAGTCAGAAGATCTGTCGTCAGCAGCAGGGCCCGACAGTTTTCACTGGTTTACCCCCGCCGCGTCATAATGGCCGGCAACCCCCCACCCACGACCATCCTAACAACGGGATGCCAAGAGCGGGAAAGCACATCAGAGCAGAGTCAAAATCGACCATTCACAACCATTCTCCACTCACGCCTGTTCATTGCACGCTCTCTCGCCACCTCCACATTCATGTCTCTCCTTCCTAACGCCTGCTTCACACCATCCATCCACTCACTCGATAATAGTACACTTCATTTAGTCAGGTAAGACTTAGACGAAACTAATCCTTGCCTCCAATCATTTAGAACTTCAGGAGTAATATGTACGCACGCTCAGCGAGCGCACAGGTATCGTCGTTGAGACAAGTACAAGGTTTACAGCTACACGGACAAAGTCAGCTCCGACAGCAACGCAACACAATGTTTACAGCTACGCGGTCTAGTTAAGTAGAGGTACAATTTATTCATTCAGGTAAGATAAAGACTCAGACATAACGAATCCCCGCCTCGAACCACTCAGAACTTCAACAGTAATGTGCACGCGCGCCGGTGCGCACAGATAGTATCGTCGAAATTGGTATAAGGTCTATGGCTTCACGGATTAGATCAACTCCAACCGCAACGCGTTACAAGGTTTATAGCTACGCAGCCCAGGTCAACCCCAGAAACCTATTCACAAAATCACAAACAGGAACTCCTGCACAAATACATTTGCATCATTATACATGGCAAAATAGTGGATCGTGAAGAAGAAAGTGAGGGCAGGTTCGTCATGGGCAGAAAAACAGCTCAGACTTTTTATTTCGCACTTATTGTTTAAGGAAATAGGGTGGGAGGGGGGTGGGGGCAGAGGTCCTTTGGGTCCCAAAAGAGCCCAATGAATCCCGGAAGGTAACCCAAGTCCCCCGGATCTTCCCGAGCTTCCCGGGTCCCTCGAGACCCCTAGTCTCAGCTCATCTCGGCTTGTCTCGAATCATTTCGGCCAGTCTCGGCTCGTCACGACTAACTCGGCTCAACATGTTTCGACTGATCTCGACGCACCTCGACCAGCCTCGACGTGGTTCTCCCCTTCTACGCTAGCAATCATGTGGTCTGTAATAACAAAAATTTTCACTCAAACAATCTAGTGTTGGAATGGGGTGGCAGAGGTCCCTTGGGTCCCAAACGAGCCCGACGAATCCTGGAGGGAACCGAAGTCCCCCGGGTCCCCGCGTCTTGTCTCGAATAATTTCGGCCAGTCTCGGCTCGCTGCGACACACTCGACTCGCCTCAACATGTTTCGACTGATCTCGACGCACCTCGACCAGCCTCGACGCGACCCTCGTCCTCGGTGCCAGTAATTCACGGGTTGTAATAGTTAATTGTTCTACTGAAGCATTTAACATATATACATTCTTCTCTGTATGGGCTTTACAGCATGGGGAGGGGGGAGCAAGGGTCCCAGGGTTCAGAGGAGCCTCGAGCTGGTCCCAAAGTTTCTCAAACACGCATGTTGCTGACAAGATTGAGGCACTTGAAGAGCTTAAAAGCAGTTAAGGGCATGGTCTAGCTAAATGATATGGTCGAAGGCACTCGCGCTGTGTCTTACCGGTGGAACCTTCAGATTGATTCACACATGATCAGTAACATCCTACAGGCCGTGAACACACCTATGCAACAAACGACATGCAACGGATCAAGGGAAAAACGACGCTCAAGTAAACTATTTGAACCAATACAGCAATCGACTCCGAGTGTCGTCAACATTCTCACCTACGGAGATGTACCCGTGATTGGAAGAGTCCGTATCCCTGTTTTGGCATTGGACGCAATTTCATTTTTGTGATATTTTTTCTTTCGTTTCTGGACCGTCTTAAAAATTCGTCTGCTGATTTTGTATTCATTTTTTTGCAGCATCGTCGTGTGGGTGCTTTTCTTTATTTGAGTGCTTTACTTTCTTTAGCGACTGAAAACGCTGCAAATCTCCTTTCCAGTACTTAGGCTGATTGACTGCTGTTGGCCTGTTTTTGCGAGGGACATGGTCATTTTCAATATTTTGAAGTGCACTCAAAAAATTGCTAAGCGATTGATTGACATCTTGTCCGAGGGTTATATTTGCTGACGCCATTGCCTCTCTTAAGCTATCAAAGTTAGCTAATCTGAATTTAGGAACTTTTCCGCAGTTAATTGACGTTTTCAACTCGAGCTCAATCATAAAACGGATACAGTTGTGGTCAATATTTCCGAGGGGTTCGCCCACTTCGACGTTCGTGACATGAGAGTCTCTTGCACTAAATAGAAGATCAAGAATATTGCTACCTCTTGTAGGTGTCTTTACCAATTGGGTCATAAACTTATCGTCAGCAAAATCGATCAGGCGTTGGCCAGTGGCCGTACATTTTCGTTTCCCAATCGATGTCGGGAATATTGAAGTCCCCAAGTACTATACTGTTTTGTGTTCTGACCACATCGACGAGGGTGTTGTAAAGATCGATATCATCTGCGACAATGCTCTTGAGAGGATGATAAACTAGTGTGATTTGACACTTCGTATGTTTACCGACCGACCACTTTAATTGAAACTTTGTCGTGTCTGCTGCTTGAAATAGAGACTTCTATTATTTGTAGAGTATTTTTTACGAGAAACAAAACTCCTCCACCCTCACAGCCTAGTCTATCTTTGTGAAATAGGGAAAAACCCGGGGGAGTGAACTCGCCCAGATAATTTCTGGTGCTCGCTTTCATCCACGATTCTGTGATGACTATTATGTCGATCTCATCGTTAATTGCGAGGATTCCCAATTCGTCGATTTTGTCTCAGACTTCTAGCGTTTACATAGTAACATCTGAGAGTATATAGGCTCGGAATCCTGCCAGAAACTCTTCGGTTGCGGTCGGGGGCTGCTGTGTTACTTCGATGGACTTTTTTGTCAGTGGTGAATCTGTTTTTTTTTACTGTTCCTCTATCGTTACTACTTGCTCAGACGACAGCCGTTGACTCATTCCGTTGGGCAGTGATGGCGGAGTCTTTGGGCATCGAGAATGTTTCATTAATTTAATTTCGGTGACGAGGCCAGCACCGATATTCTGAAGGATGCTTTTGAGGGTATCAAGCCCAGACGTGTTTATGCGTGCCTTGTTGGTGATTCTATCGAATTCATAGTTTTTGCGGTTGATCATGGTTTCCTAATGGTCTGAGAATGAGATTTGTTGTGCTTTGCAGAACGTTGCTATGCGATTGTTAGGAATTATCATCTCGCTCAATTTGTATCTACTTTGGTTTGGATGGGGCAGGATGCCAGTGACATGGATGTTCGCGTGCAATCGTTTGACGTTTGCTAGCATGGTTTTATACCTTACCCATGTTTCTTCCGTCTGCGCCATCACGTCTTTTGCCCTGACTTGTAGTATGCTCGGTTTAGAAGAAGGTATGTCTTTCTTGTTGATTATTCCTTCAATATAGTCAATTTTCAAGCCTGGTTTACAGATTATTTTTAGTTGGACTCTCTTTTTTCGTTGATTTGTTTTGATGAAGGTGACATTGTAATCGCCACTCACAATAATTTCCTCTGTGTTTTGATAGTCCATTTCATTGGGCAATACACCGAATCAGTTGCTTGCATCAGTTCGGGTGTGGAGGACTGTCGCCCGACCTGAATTTTTTTGCCACTGACTGCCTGCCGCCTGATTACTACAGTTGTGTTGAGTGTCTCAGCACTGTTGACCTTTTTTTCAATCGATTTGATGCGGTCGTTGGTCTCCGAGTCTAGAGCTGTAAGTTTCTAGGCCAATTCAGAGTCGAAATGCACTTGGAGTTCATTTACCCAATGCAGCGTAGTTTTAGCAATTTCTTTTGTTGCTTCTATTTCGCTGTTTTTCACATCTTTGAGTTCGCGAAATTGTTTCTGCACGCTTTACAGTATTATTTCAACAGCTAGCAGCCTTGTATCGGCGTTAACTGCATCTGCGTTGGGTGGGCCACCAGAAGCATGAGTTGATTGTGCTTTCTGATGTTCAATCTCTTCGGCATGTTGGCAGAATTTACAGCTCGCTATTTTGCACTCTCCGTTTGGAGGCGTATTACGCGTTTGCCAGAAGAGCTCCCACCATACATTAGTTCGGGAGTGTACGATTGGCGGCAAGTTACACATTCTAGTTTTGCAGAAGGAGTCATCTTTTTGAGACAAAGTGCTATATTCTTTATCGTTAAAAAAAGCAGATATGTGAATAATAAGTTTAACTAGATGCGGGATGAGATGATATTTATTTCCAGATGACCTACGGATGTTTTTTTCGGGCGATTCATGTATGACCTACAGTGATGAGTTTTTGCGGGTGATTACGTGAGTCTAACTTGAGATGAAAACTAAACTAAACTAAACTTAGGCTCAAATGAAATTATTTTTTCTTAACTAAAAAAACAATTAACATGCTGTTTACAATGGATAAATGAAAATGTATGAATTATTTATGTGATACTTGTATTGTTTTAGGTTTACTTTACATGCATTCACATTAATTTATTTTTGTTCATTATTTATGTTTTTTTCAAGGCAATTGGTGCAAACCTTGTGAATTTTGACATGTATGAATTCTTTGTTACATTGATAAGGTTGTAAGTATTTACAAGGAAAATGTATCTTGCATGAAATACGCACAGTTGAAATTGAGTTGAGGTACTGCACGAATGCTGGGAAAGGTAACAGGCTGGTCCTTGTACAGGGCTCCTGCAGAGAAGCGTGGACCCCCCACTGAGGCGAGAGAGGAATGCTCTCTGCGGTGAGGGAGGTGAGCACTCTACGACACTCAGTTGCAACACTTCTAGCTTGTTTTTCGGAGAGGTTAGACTGTTTGATGATGCTGATAAATATGAATGGGGTGTTCGCGTTGGGACTCCGGTGGAACATGGAAGCAACTACTACTACTATGAATGGGGTGATAAGAAGCATGTGCGTGAAACGGAGATACATTTACGGGCGCGAGTTCAAATAAGAAACTTGCGATATGAAACAAGTGATGGCGTACTTGCCCAAACGCAGTATTTATACGTTAAATTTACGGAGAC
The DNA here is from genome assembly GCA_016164225.1 of Gammarus roeselii. NCBI lineage: Eukaryota > Metazoa > Arthropoda > Malacostraca > Amphipoda > Gammaridae > Gammarus > Gammarus roeselii. The sequence continues at coordinate 5,228 of SDVV010023196.1, read as the reverse complement.
GGATATCGACGGTTCTAAACGGAGCAAATTCGAAATTTACGGAGACGGATACGAACGGTTCTAAATGGATCTAATTCGAATGCGGGTAGGTTGCGCGGGGACGCAAAGTTACTCCCTACGCGGGATTGAGATGAGTGTAAAGCAAATCAATCATAGTAGCTCCCTTCTGCTGATTAAAAATGTTTTTACTTGACCGACTGAAAAGAGCTCCGTAGGTGCGGCAGTCTATACCGCCCCCCTCAAGCCAATGGGTTCGGGATTCACACCCCACCGTCGCTCTATCAGCACCTAAGGTCGAAATTATAGGGAGGATAGATAAGACTTAGATGTTACAGCCTAGCGTAAAGGAATCTGGCGACCCTACGAAGGGCATGCAACTGCCTACCTAAGCCTAGCCGGCGAGAGTTTACCGTCCTGGTGCGAGGAGCTGCGCACATGCGTTCGCTAGGAAGGTTGACGCAAGACTGCTAAGGTGGCAAGTGGTCCTTTAAAACTGTCCTTGATACTACATAAATATATTCATGTCCCACCGTCCCCCTTATTTCTATCCTACATATCCTGGTTGGTCTTCAACGAATAGTAGCCTGAAGAGTAATGTCGTAAAAAAGACTTCGACGAACCCACGTGGAGGTATATTGTAGGTGGTGAGCACAGGCTCCTACCGGTAGTGCTTGCAGTCGCGTCGCTCCTCTGCATTACATTGCATGGGCACATACCAACGATTGTAGAACCACTAATATAACTCCACCTCTTTTCAGGCGTCCAGTCGCATCGTTGTACAAGCCATGCTCTCATCGCTTCTACCGCCTCCTGTAACTTTTCCTTTGTAATGTCCGAGACCAGACTCTCTCCCAAAACCGGCATCCGTGTACCACCACCCACAGCAACAATGTGAGCCTCTCTGACGTCCTCGACGTTCAACAACTTTTCAAAATACTATGCACACTTATTCCAAATACTCCCACTTTCCAACAACAATTGGCAGTTTTCATCTTTGACCACCTCTTTCTTCCCAGTCTCCTCGTTGCTCAGCCTCTTCAATTCTTTTCAGAAAATCGTTTTGTTCTCAAAATTCTGCACAACCGTCTGCTCCACACCACATGGCACCAGCGCCTTTCTTATTTTTTTTCTCCCCTCTTCATAAGTGGCAACCACTCCTCAAAGACTCTTCTCTTCTGCGCCACCGCTAGTTTGACCTATTCGTTCAACCGCTCGCAGCCCATTCTTCTGCACCCGTTCACACGGCGCACACCGCACATATTTTTCGCGCATCTCAATAACGTATCTCTGAATGTCTCCAATTCTTCCTCAACTCTCTCAGGTCATGCCCTCTTACGCTGTCACATTCCTCTTTCAACGCCTGCTGGAATTCTTCAACTCTGCTTTCCACATTCAGTTCATTCACCTGCACTACCTCTCTTCCTCCTCTCACTCTTTCGTTCTCCTCCCACCTCTGTTCCGTTCTTACTCTTCCTTCCACCAGGTGATCAGATATTCGGAGAAGGTAGGAATCCCATTCTCTGTAAAACCCTTCCTCAAAGATGGCAAAACGAGCGGAGAGAGGAGAGGCTTAAGCCTCTCCGAACCCTATTGTAAGGATAGCTGAATGTGCGTGGCTGTAGTACGAATGAAGTAAAGAGGAGAGAAATTGGCGAGATGTTTGTGAGAAGGAAGTCTGATGTGTTGGCGCTGAGTGAGACGAAATTGAAAGGTAAGGGCGAATGTGAGTTTGGAGTGGTAAGTTAAAGAAAGTCTGATGTGGAGGAAGGCTGGGCACGAGGTGTAGTGTTGATATTGAGTGATCGGTTGGCTAGTAGCGTTACCGAGAGGAAAGTCTGGTGTGGAGGAAGGCTGGGCACGAGAAGGTGTGTGTGTGTGTTGATATTGAGTGATCGGTTGGCTAGTAGTGTTACCAAGTAGAAGGAGGTGTCCGTGGGTGAAAGTTCAGTTAGGCGTAGAAAGATGGGTATTTATAAAAGCATATGGTCCTGGTAGCGATAGGAGTGAAGAGGAGAGGGAGCAACAATGGACTGACCAGCTGGGAGGTAGTAGAGGAGGAAGAGAGGAAGTGAAAGAGAGTGAACTGAATTAAAGAAGCAGAGCTGAGAAGTTCCAGCATGCGTTGAGGGAAGAATATGACAACGTGAGAGGACAGGACCTGAGAGATGTGGAGGAAGAATGGGAGACATTAAGAGATGTGCGAAGAATGTGTGTGGTGCGCGCCGTGTGGGCGGGTGCAGAAGGGAGGGTTGCGAGTGTGGGACGAGGATGTCAAAATGGCGGTGGCACATAAAAGATTAGCTTTGAGGAATGGTTGAAGGTGAAGTCGGTGACGGCATATAAAAGCTATAAAGAGATGAGAAGCGAAGTGAAGCGGGTGTGGAAGAGAGCTAAAAAGGACGCTGATGCCAGGTGGGACAGACGGTTGTGCCAGAATTTTGAGAAAACGATGCTATGGAAAGAGGTGAACAAGGTGAGAACGAGAGAGAGACCGGAAAGGAGGAGGTGGTGATAGATGAAAACGGTCAGTTGTTGTTGGAAAGTGGTGATGTACGGAAGAGGTGGGCCGAGTATTTTGATGAGTTGTTGAATGTCGAGGATGACGGAGGCTGATATTGTTGCTGTGGGTGGTGGTGCGCGGATGCCAGTTTTGGGAGAAAGACTTACTGCGGACATTACCAGGAAGAGGTACAGGAGGCGGTGGAGGTGATGATAGCAGGAAAAGCCCCTGGTTTGGATGGCCGAGTGCCTAACAAAGAGTGGATAACCGAGTGCCTGAAAAAAGGGTGGATGACCGAGTACCTGAAAAAAGGGTGGAATAACGATTGTTGAATGGTTTTGAGGTTACTGAACTTGTTGTGTTTTGTGGCAGGCCTGGTACCGAATGAGTGGCGCAGTGCTTGCATTGTTCCGCTGTTCAAGGGCAAAGGAGATAAAATTGAATGCTGCAACTTGAGAGCTATCAGTCTGTTATGAGTGGTTGGTAAGTTGTATGGGAGAGTGCTGATGAAAATTATTAGATAGAGACTGTACGGACTGCGTAATTGGGGAGGAACAGTAGGGTGTGCCGATCCGATTTTTGCAGTGAGACAGGTCTATGAGAGGTACCTTGCAAAGGGAAAGGAAGTGTTCTAAGCCTTCATGGATCTGAAAATAACGTACGACAGGATTGATAGGGAAGCGCTGTAGAGAGTGTTGTGTTTGTATGGAGTGGGCGGATATCTGTTGAAAGCGGTGCATGCAGAGTTTCTATGTTGGCAGCCGAGCATGTGTCAGAGTGGGAAGCGAGGTGCGTGATAGGTTCACAGTGGAAGTGGGACTGAGACAAGGCTGTTCTATCTGTACATGGATGAAGTGGTTAGGGAGGTGAACGCGAGTGTGCTGGGTCATATCTTGGAGCAGTTGGTAGAGCCAGTTGCTATTTGCGGATGATACGGCGCTGGTAGCAGAAGCAGAGAAGCTATGTAGCTAGTGTCCGAGTTTGGTCGAGTGTGTGAGATGAAGCTTCGAGTGAACGTGGGTAAGAGTAAAGTAATGAAATGCTCGAGGATTGTGGTTGCGAACAAAATTTGTGTCCTCCTAAATGGAGAGCTGTTCGAGGAAGTTCAGTGTTTTAAATATCTGGGCTCCCATGTGGAGGTGACTGAACTAGTGGAAACTGAAGTGAAGGCGCGAGTGAAGGAGGGGTGTTAAGTGTTGGATGCACTGAAGAGTGAATAAGCTGTAGAACGTTGAGAATGGAAGAAAAGAGAGGGTTGTTATGAAGGTGTTGTTGTCCCAACTGTGCTCTACGGAGCTGAAATTTGGCGGGCATGAGCAGAGGAGAGAAGAAGGTTGAATGTTTTCGAGATGAAATGTTTGAGGAACATGACCGGAGTAACGCTGAGAGACCGGATCACCAACGACATGATTCGAATCCGAACGGGTATGGTGAAGATGTTGAAGGACAGAGTGGATTCGCGTGTTCTGAGATGGTTCGGGCACACGGTGAGGATAAATGAGGGAAGATTGGTAAAAAGGGTGCTGAAGGCGGAGGCGAGTGGTCGCAGGCCTAGAGGTAGACCGAGGTTTGGGTGGATGGATGGCGTGAAGCAGGCGTTTGGAAGGAGAGACTTGAACGTGGAAGTGGCGAGAGAGCGTGCAATGAACAGGCGTGAGTGGAGAATGGTTGATTTTTGACGCTGCTCGCTCTGATTTGCTTTTCCGCCCTTGGCATCACGTTGTCAGGATGGTCGTAGGTGGAAGAGGGGCGGTCATCATGACGCGGCGGGTGTAAACCATTGAAAGCTGTCGGACCCTGCTGCTGACAACAGAACCTCGGACCGCACTCGTGACCCCGAGTGCGTGTGTTGCGGGGTTGCCAGCCGGACCCTTTAGCACAAATACGCTAAGCTGTTTGAGTGTGAGCATATGAGGGTGTGAGGTGCGTTTTGCCGTCGGTCACTCCTTTCTTTGGGGGATTCGGCCTAGTATCTGTATCTCCTCTCAACACCCGCACATCCAACAGCCAACCCACCACTCTCCTTGAACAGATACAGACACTAGGCTGCATCCCCCAGAAAGGGGGGTGGCCGACGGCAAGGCGCACCTCACACCCTCATACGCTCACACTCACACAACTTAGCCCTTTAGTGCTAAAGGGTCCGGCCGGAAGCCCCTCAACTTACACTCTGGGTCCCGAATGCACCGAGGAACCGTCGTCAGCAGCAGGGCCAGACAGCTTTCACTGGTTTACCCCCGCCGCGTCATAATGGCCGAGCCGCCCCACCCACGACCATCCCGACAGTGGGATGCCAAGGGCGGGAAAGCACATCAAGGCAGCGTCAAAATCAACCATCCACAACTTTCTCCACTCACGCCTGTTTATTGCACGCTCTCTCGCCACCTCCACATTCATGTCTCTCTTTCCAGACGCCTGCTTCAGACCAACCATCCATCCACCCAAACTTCGATCTACCTCTAGGCCTGCGACCATTCGCCTCCGCATTCATCGCCCTTTTCACCAATCTCCTTTCATCCGTCCTCTCCATGTGCCCGAAACATCTCAGTGCACGCGAATCCACTCTGTTCTCCAACTTTTTCACCATCCCTGTTCTGATTCGAACCACGTCGTTGGTGATCCGGTCTCTCAGCGTTACTCCAGCCATGCTCCTCAAACACTTCATCTCGAAAACATTCAACCTTCTTCTCTCCTCTGCCCTCACCCCCCAAGCCTCAGCTCCGTAGAG
>SDVV010023195.1:0-12799 GCA_016164225.1 Gammarus roeselii | reverse complement strand
TATATATTCCTTAGGTCTAAGATATTAAATTTAACGTTTAATTGCGCAGCTTGAATTAGCGAAGCTAGAGATTAAAATAAATTCGTGACAGCTCATTTCCTTTCTGAAGTCGATTTGTGCGGCCGGTTTGTACTTCATGTTGCACAACATGAGTTCACAACATATGCTGTTTACAATCATATAAACGAATATTTGTAAGTAGGAAACACATATACGTAAATATAAAAATAGAAAATACTAGATTATCAATCATTTCAGAGTCTTGATAGAATTACAGTCCTTGTACATACAACTTGTACATCTTTTTTTTCCAGTCCAAGATCGTGATTATTGCTTTGTTCATCTGATCACTGTACTTAACTATTTACTCATTATTCAGCCTACGAAGCACAACTCTATTCTTCGCATTATCATACCAAACTTTTCATGAAACTCTACTACGTTACATGACTGTACTTCACAAAACTGTACAATGGTCGAATGCTCTACTACGTACTGGATACATGACTGTAGTTCACAAAACTGTACAATGGTCGAATGCTCTACTACGTACTGGATACATGACTGTAGTTCACAAAACTGTACAATGGTCGAATGCTTTGTCATAATATCGGTAATTTTAATTATGTATTCTGTTATACAGGTGAGGAGGGCGAGGCCAACCTGATCCCTGCCTTCACCTGCTACACGCCACGTAAGGCGTCATCCTTTTCTCTGCTCCGCCACTACGCGCAATCCATCTGCTTGATAGCGTCGTGCATTGCGCTAACCATAGTCATCCTCTGCCATGTGCTCATTGCCAAGTTGCGCGACCTTCAAGGGAAGTGTCTTCTATCACACGTGTGTTCCCTGCTAGCGACGGACGTTTCGATCCTGACGATCACAATTTCGCCGCCCGCCAGCGTCTGGCTGTGCGTAACGTTAAGTAAGTTCCATCTAAGTTTCCTCAGTTTAATCGTTACCTTTTTAAAAGATCGGAACTGCCCTCAGGTCACAGAATGCGTGAGTACTCGTGAACAGTTTGATTTTCTTCCGTTCTCATCTAAACTGAAATACGCCAATGTCATCTAGTCTGTTCCCATCTAAACTACAATACGCCAATGTCATCTAGTCTGTTCCCATCTACACTACAATACGCCAATGTCATCTTGTCTGTTCCCATCTACACTACAATACGCCAATGTCATCTAGTCTGTTCCCATCGACACTACAATACGCCAATGTCATCTAGTCTGTCCCCATCTACACTACAATACGCCAATGTCATCTAGTCTGTCCCCATCTACACTACAATACGCCAATGTCATCTAGTCTGTCCCCATCTGCACTACAAAACGCCAATGTCATCTAGTCTGTTTAAATCTGCACCACAATACGCCAATGTCATCTAGCCCGTTCTTATCTACACTACAATACGTCAATGTCATCTCGTCTGTTCGTTTGGCTGTCTGTTCGTGCATCCATAAAGGGTATGAGGTCTTTGCACCAACTTCGGCAAGATTTGATGAGTGTGCGGAGGGTAACTTCGGCCAGAAATAATTTATTTTATCGTCAAAGGTATCACCGCTGTCAAGTTATTTGAAATTTTCTTCTTGCATTCGCCGATAGTTTTTGGACAAACGTTCAGAACTTTTCATCCAGCAAAAGTGATATAACTTGGATTAACTCTAATCACTGATCATTACAATGCTCGTGATACGAGCACAAATGATACATTTCTTCACTTAATCAATTGAAAATTTTAGTTGGAAAAAATTACGCCTTGCACCAGCAGCTCATCGAGAATCGGAGAATTTGTTTTCGTATGAAAAAATAATTCTATGTATCAATAATATGGCCGCTGGGCGCAAACAGAAATGGTTGTTGCCAATAACAGAGATAGTGGAACCTGCATGCAAAGACAATAAACTATACCAAGATGTCCGGGCATGAGACATCGTACCATCCAATTTGAAGCGCCCTCTGGGTGATGGACTCCTTTGAACCTAGCCATTTGCTCACAAATGGAGACCGATTTAATCAAGGCGGAGTTTTTTATGTGTGGTAATAAATGTAGGGTCAGGGGGTTAGTTTAACTTTCATAGTTATTAGTCCGAAAAATCAATAAAACGCTCTAAACAAATCGTACTCAATGTTCGTTGACACCAATCATGAGCAAAAAATCAGGAGTTTGAGATGAACGAATTGTGGGGGTAACATCTTTCAGTAGTCGCCCTCCAAAAGCAATACACGAGCGTGCACTAACGAGAGCATAGGCCAACACGAAATAAGCATCACAGAATTCGTCTTATGTTCTCTCGTCTTATGTTCTCTCGTCTTATGTTCTCGTTCAAATCATCCCCAGTCTCGTTGACGGAGGCTCTTTTATTTAGGTAGCCACAGGAAAAATTGTCTAGAGCAGTGAGGTCTCAGTACATATGGACAGGAGACGGTGTTATTCTCAACATTTTCATGCAGCGCCTGCAAGGATTCATTAGCTGTGTCAAGTTGCTCCATCACGTTGAAACCACAGCTCGTGCCGATCGTGCAGATGATAAACAGCAGGTCTTAGGAATGTACGGAGCATGGGTCGGAATCTTTCTCCACTGACTGTCTTTGTGAAGTTCTTTTCGTTTTCATATAAATAAGGCCCAATTACACGGGCGTGCATGATCCCGCCCCGCACACTAACGAGATGTGCAGGTGATTATGTCGTTAAATGTGTTGTTATGTTTAGTATGTATGGCACAAAACAACTCGCATTTACATGTGCTTTCAATTGATAGCAACAAATAATTCTTACGCTTCCTAGCAAATTCTAGGGATTTATTTATGAAAAAAATTGTATATTGATACAATAATATCTATTAAATCCTACGAATTAGAATTTTTATAAATACTATCTAGATATTGTCATCAAAAGGGCAGACGGTGCTGCCACCTGGTATTGTTGAGTGACTCAGCTGATAGGAAAAGAATAAGACATCCACTATAGGATAGTAAAATAGGGTTCCGTATCCGTAATTCAGCAACAATTAACGTGATACAAAGCGGGTACCTGTGGGGTACAAAGCGGGTACCACCACCTGTGGGGTGCAGGGGCGCGGATCATTGGAAACGATGTTGCATCTCCAAGAAACATGTTGCATCTCCAAGGAACATGTTGCATCTCCAAGAAACATGTACTGAAGGTCCATTGGGGAATAAGCTAATGATATCACCAAGATTTACAGGTCGCACTATGGGAGATGATGGAGGAGTTTGCTGTTCGGGTTTGTCGCACTTAATCGTGTATGTTGTATTCAGTAGTTAGCTGGGTTTGGGTTTACATCACAGCCTACATCAGCCCTTCGTGAGGCGGAACAATGTTCTGACGGACCTTGTGTTTAATATTCGTGATGTGTTTGCAGTGTTTGATAAGGAGTCACAATTATGCCACATTGTACATGTCACACACCCGGATCACATGCGAATTGGTGTTTTCGGGCAGCTTAGAGTAAATCCGTACAAAATTGTTATCCTTATTGTCTAAGGTCTAAACATGGTCATAAATTCCATTTAGTATTCGTTACTTAAATGTATTAAAGTGATGCAACGTAGTGAAAAATAGAACACTTCTCGCAATAGCCAAAAACAGAGATATCCGGACCATATGCACGAGGGTGATATACAACATGTCCCAAAATATTGGATTCCCAGATGTTCTCAGCCCGCGGGAACGTCAATGTTCTCATTTTTACCCTAAAGCTAGCAACATGAACTTTGTAACACTAATACTGCACCTTATTCGATGAAATTGTCCCTTTGATTGGGTGTATGTATATACGACATGGGCATAGTATCACAATTGAGACATCTCAATCTATGGTTACAGGGATGAACCAATGGGCACATAGTTACAAAGTTACGGCACACAATAGAAACTAAGTTGAGGCACACAACTTGATCCTATCTCTTTGTAGAGAAACTATCTCCATCGCCTTAACAATGACGGGGCAGCGAGCGTATCACCAGAGCAGATTGCGATAAGGATTTCATTTGAGGAACTCATAACTCGAGTCATAAGGCTGTGCGCCGCTTAATGAAACAGTACCTTTACGGGATCTGACTTGTTTTCAGCAAAATCCCTGCTCGCCGACGTCGAGCGAGAGACCTGCACCAGCCGTTTAAATACCACCGGAAATTTCCTCTCGTTAGATTGGAAGAAATTTCTCCACAGTGCATTCCAATATATCGGGTAGCCAATTGATTTGATGAACACAATAATTATTAACTATTCTTCTAGTGTTTAAAACTCTCCATATGTTTAAAGCTCTCCTTGTGTTGCAAACTCTCATTACAGTTAAAACTCTCCTTTTATTTGAATGTAACTACTTATTTTAGTTTTTTCATGAGTATTTTCTATTGGTTTTCAGGAACCTTTCATTAACCAGCTAGTAACGTATTTGTTGTACTGAGTGACACTAGCAAAATGTGAAAATCTTAGGTTGCTGTGGTTATTTACTACAATTATCACTTTGTTATGTTCAAATGAGTTTATTTAAGTTTTCAGTTCATTTCTATGTAGGACATTATTAAATTATTGTTTTATAAATTGTGAATTAAAAAGCTGAACAGCTTCTCCGAATTTGATAGATGCTCTGCCATTGTCGTCAGAAGCTGAGTGACTGCGGTAGCAGTGCCAGTGGCAACTCTATTCTTTCCCTTCTGTTCTCAATGCGTCCCATGCTCGACCTGTTAATTTTAACAGAACTTAACAGCTCCATCAGCTCACACGCGGACGACCTCACAATAATCACTCAACCCAAACATCAGACCGCAGATGTATACCTCCAGCAGTGGCTGAACACTCTCGAAGTCCGGCTGCTGGTAAACAGAATGAAGGTGTCCGCAAGCATGTCATCATTCACAATATTACCACCAGGTAACAGTGAACACAGCATCCACCCTCATGTCACGTTAAAAAGCACTTCCCTACCCCGCAGTCCGACAACAACTATCCTCGGAGTAACTTATGACACGGGGATGACATTCAAACCTCACACAAACAACCTCGGCACTACAGCCAGACCAAGACTCAACGTATCCCGGGTACTTGCCACAACCACTTACGGTCACTCCAAGGAATATATTACAACACTATACAACAATTCATCAAGCCCATCATCTCCTACGCAAACATTTCCTGGTTTCTGACGTTGCACCTACACGCATTTATTCCTTACAAAGAATCCAGAACACGGTCTTGCGCATCGCAACAGCCTTTACACAAACTACACCCACTTCCCACTTGCATGAAGAAACTAAGGTCCTCCCTTTCAAGCATCATCTTGATATGAGAGGGAAACATCCTTGCCACAACCTATTGAACCCAAGTCAAACCAACCGACACCAACATAACACAACGGAAACACACGTCGGCTACAGATAGCACACATAAGCACAAACCGATACACACAAATTTCCCAGCTCATGCATTTGGTGAACACAGAATCAACATGGTCCTAGAGGTGGGCGTGGATAAATTGGAGTTTCCAGGGACGACTCGTTTCACGTGTGAGGGCCGAGGTGGGGCACAACGCAGCTCTTCAGTCATACCAGCATAGACTATGGAATGTCCATTCAGACCTGGGTTTGCGATGCCGGGGTTCGCCCGTTACGGTCAAGCACGTCATGACGTCGTGCTCAGCTCTCGCACCCGGCATGCTCGATCGCAATATCAAGTCGGTACGTGATCTGTGAGAACTCCTGCGCGACAGCATCAACTTCCTCCGGGATATGTAGGCATAATATAAAAGCCTGCATCTGCTGAAACACTCCCAACATGCACATGTCGGTGGGTTCTCGGACTTCGAGCTGTGCGCCGGCTGTGGCTCCTTCATCGCAGGAGTTGGTCTTGAGCATGAACAACAACAACTGGTAATGACGTGAATATACGCTACGAGTTTCACATTGCAAGTTTTTGACGTCAACATCCATGGTGCTATTGTACTTATTACTGAGTAATATAGATTCTAAACAAACATTCAGCCGGACAGAAGAACACATGGACGAACCGATTGGCTAGTGATATAATTAATATAATAACTGTTTAACATCTAGAAAATATCGTTTTCGGAAAGTTCTCCGATGTGAAACATGAATCGAGCAAGCTTCCTACGATGTTCAAAGGGTTTTACCAAACATATTTATGTAGCAGTTCTGGTACTTCTACAGCAGTTCTGGTATTTATGCAGCAGTTCTGGGACCTCTACAGCAGTTCTGGGACTTCTGCAGCAGCTCTGAGACCTCTACAGCAGTTCTGGGACTTCTGCAGCAGCTCTGAGACCTCTACAGATGTTCTGGGACTTCTGCAGCAGTTCCGAGACCTCTACAGCAGTTCAAGGACTTCTGTAGCAGTTCTGGGACCTCTACAGCAGTTCTGAGACGACTGTAATTGTTCTGGGAGCTCTGCAGCTGTTGTGATTTACTGTGGAGTTGAACGGCTTCTTCCCCAGTCCCCCATTTCTAACCTGACAAATTATTTTTAGTTACACGATACGTCAAAGGAAACTGTGCTACATAACATGTAGGCAATCACAGACTCTCAAAAGGGGTAAATATGGACCTCTAAGATGATAGGCATGCACCAAAATGTAAACCTCTAAGATAATAAGTAAACAATCGTTTCGTGCATGTAAACATTTAATGTAACTGAGAGCTTGAGGGTAATGCAACTGAGAGCTTGAGGGTAATGCAACTGAGAGCTTTAGGGTAATGCAACTGAGAGCTTTAGGGTAATGCAACTGAGAGCTTTAGGGTAATGCAACTGAGAGCTTTAGGGTAATGCAACTGAGAGCTTTAGGGTAATGCAACTGAGAGCTTTAGGGTAATACAACTGAGAGCTTTAGGGTAATGCAACTGAGAGCTTTAGGGTAATGCAACTGAGAGCTTTATGGTAATGCAACTGAGAGCTTTAGGGTAATGCAACTGGGAGCTTTAGGGTAATGCAACTGAGAGCTTTAGGGTAATGCAACTGAACGAGCGACTGCTGGGGAAAGCTGCTGGGTTCGTGACATCACGAATTAGGTCGGTGGATGCGTTGAAGAGATATCCCAGATTGAATGGTGAAATAGGGGGTTAGTCTTATAATTGGGGTACGTGAATTCGGTAAAGATATTACTAATGAGTTAATGACAACCACTGTGTAATGGTGAGCAGAACTAATTGGTAAGCATATTTTTCCGCAGGAATCATGATGTACACCGCCATCATCGCCACCTACTTGTGGCTCACGGTCATGTGCTTCGACATTTGGAGATTCGTAAGGTATGATTGCTCGGCGGCGATGTGAATTAAACACATCTATCTTCTGTCGCAATGACTCGTTGGTTCATTTAAACTATATCCCGGTAAAATAACACATTTTAACCCTAACATCACTCGCGGTCCATCTAAGCAGCATCCCGGTAAGCTAACATATTTTAATCCAAGCATCACTAGCGGTCCATCCAAGCAACATCATGGTTAAATAACATTTTAATACTAACAGCACTGTGGGTCCATCCAAGCAACATCCCTATAAAATAACACACTTCAATCCTAACAACACTGGCGGTCCATCCCAGTAACATCCAGGTAAATTAACACATTTTAATCCTAACATCACTGGCGGTCCATGAGAGCAACATCCCGATAAATAACATTTTAATCCTAACATCACTGGCGGCCCATCTTAGCAACATCCCGATAAAATAACACATTTTAATCCTAACATCACTGGCAGTCCATGCATGCAACATCCCGATAAAATAACACATTTTAATTCTAACATCACTGGCGGTCCATCCAAGCAACATCACGGTAACTATATTATTTATCATTATGTTTCATAACTATAATTTCTCGAATATTGAATATAGCAAATAAAATTTCCAATAAAAAAATTCAAACAAAAACAAATATGTGATGGTTTATATTTGCGATGAAGTCAGTAGTTGACACACACACAATGTTTTTCAACGCTCAGTATATTGGTCCGAAATTATAGATTTTTTGCAGACAGCATCAAAGTATATTGATGTATGTGATCAAGTGTTTGGCTAATCTAAACTTTACGGGAAGTATGATCAATGGGCATTTTTCTAACTCCGATAACTCGAGTTAGAACAATCACAGAACGGGTTTCCTATAATCCATTATTTTGTTTGCGTAAGAATGAATGGATGGACATTTTCCCCTGCAGTTGCCAGAGTTCTAACGCCTACTTAATCTCGAAAAATAGTAAGGAAACAATAAACGGTTGCGATGAAACAATAAATCGTTGTAATAAAAGAATATATGTTTATAATGAAATAATATATGGTTGTAATGGAACAATATACGGTTGGACTGAATCAATATATTGTTGTAATGGAACAGTATAAGGTTGAACTGAATCAATATCTGGTAGTAATGAAACAATGTATGGCTGTAAGGAAACAACATATGACTGTAATGAAACAATATATGACTACTAATGAAAATATATAGGACTGTAATGAAACAATATAAGACTGTAATGAAACAATATATGACTGTACTGAAGCAATATATAGCTGTAATGAAGCAATATATGACTGTAATGAAACAATATATGACTGAAATTAAACAATATATGACTGTAATGAAGCAATATATAGCTGTAATGAAGCAATATATGACTGTAATGAAACAATATATGACTGAAATTAAACAATATATGACTGTAATGAAACAATATATGGATGTGTAAGCGAAGGCTTATGCCTAACCAAGCTGTTCAAGTGGCAAGGTCATGGAGCCTGCCAAGCCAACCCCAACTTCACTCACGCCGACCCGGGTTATGACCACTGGGACTAGGCTCACCTAGGCTATAGAATAAAACCGGCTTTTCCACCCTTGGGTACCTCTCGGGCTGTGTCGCACCACCCCTACAGGCTTCACTCCCTAAAAATAGCCACCCAGACCCTGAGCATCCTCTGGGTTCAATTCCGGTATTTACAAAATGCAGAGCCGTCTGACCACAGGTCTCCCACATCCAAGCTACATCACACACCTGGGCGGCATCCTACCCCAGAACCCTGGATAGCGAAGAATTCCCCTTAGCGCCTCTCACCCTTTTTACCGACTGGAGACGGTTCCTGAACAGCAAAGCTGTCCAGAAGTGGAGTTACAGGCCAAGGATACTGAAGATGATCCTGCAAACAACGGGACATAAGTTGGCCATTAGATGAACACCTGTACATCCCCAGACCCCAGCGCGCCCCACCCCGTCTCCAGTCAAGGGCGGGAACACACAAGGAAGCCCCGCTCACAGATTTAACGAAACAATACAAGTTTGTAATGAAACAATATGAGTTTGTAATGGAACAATGGATAGTAGTATATGTTTGATTATCGCTTACGGAGGATTTATTTCCTTTGCACTTTTTCAGAAATCAGGTTTGCGATTTAACTCTGGTGTATTGCACCCCTGGAAATATTTTTTAATGTTTCATTTACAACATTAAAAAGGTACTATGAAATACATCTAGACGTATCCTCAATGATGGTCATGCTACAATTAATATAAGCCATTCCAACCCCGTCAAGTGCTGGCAGTACTGACGTGCACCAAACCATCCCAACCCTGCCAAGTGCTGACAGTACTGACGTACGCCAAACCATCCCAACCCCGTCAAGTGCTGGCAGTACTGACGTGCACCAAACCATCCCAGCCCCGCCAAGTGCTAGCAGTACTGACGTGCACCAAATCATCCCAACCCTGCCAAGTGCTAGCAGTACTGACGTGCGCCAAACTTTTTGAGACAGAAGGATGTGCATTCATTAGCTTTAAGATATTCGAAGATAAAGGTTATGCCCTTGTAAACAGCACAGGTAGTGGATCTCACCCGCCCCTGCGCCACCAGTTGCCAACTCTGTACTGTTAACATAACATTGCTCAATACTGTAACCTAACATTGCTCAATCCTGTTAACCTAACATTGCTCAATACTGTTAACATAACATTGCTCAATACTGTTAACCTAACATTGCTTAATACTGTTAACATAACATTGCTCAATACTGTTAACCTAACATTGCTCAATACTGTTAGCCTAACATTGCTCAATACTGTTAACCTAACATTGCTCAATACTGTTAACCTAACATTGCTCAATACTGTTAACCTAACATTTCTCAATACTGTTAACCTAACATTTCTCAATACTGTTAATCTAACATTGCTCAATACTGTTAACCTAGCATTTCTCAATACTGTTAACCAAGCATTGTTCAGTACTGTTAACCAAGCATTGTTCAATACTGTTAACCTAACATCGCTCAATACTGTTAACCTAACATTGCTCAATACTGTTAACCTAGCATTGCTCAATACTGTTAACTAAGCATTGCTCAATACTGGTAACCAAGCATTGTTCAATACTGTTAACCTAACATTGCTCAATACTGTTAGCCTAACATTGCTCAATACTGTTAACCGAGTATTGCTCAATACTGTAAACCTAGCATTGCTCAATACTGTTAACCAATCATTGCTCAATAGTGTTAACCAATCATTGCTCAATACTGTTAACCTAACATTGCTCAATACTGTTAACCTAACATTGCTCAATACTGTTAACCTAACATTGCTCAATACTGTTAAGCTTTGCATTCTCCAATAATGTTAATTTAATTTTGGCAAATGCTGTTACCTAAGAATAGTTTTAACTTAGTATTAACCGGTATTGTTAACTCAATATTGCGCAATACTGTCAACTTACTATTTTCCACTACAGTCAACATAGTAACGTTCAATACTGTCAACTTAGTGCTGTCCAATACTGTCAACTGAGTATTGCCCAATACCTTGAACTAAATGTTGCCCAATGCCGTCAACTTTGTATTGTCCTACCCTTTTTGACCCCAAACAGATCTTGTACTGTTATATTGTTCGCTCTGCACGCAACAGGCCGCTATGAAATCCCGCTTATTCTTGCAGTCTTTTTGCTATTGCAGTGGATGGAGTAGCAAACGTTGTTATTACCAATCAGCAGGCGAGTACATACACCACTGTAATATACACTCATCAATTAAAGAAAAACACACTACTTTGATCAACGTTCACACCTTTGATCAACGCCCGCCCACTGATCAACACTCACCCTTTTAATCAATGCTCTCTCTTGGTCAACGCTCATCCTCTGATCAACACTCACCCTTTTAATCAGCGCTCTCCATTGATCAACGCTCACCTTCTGATCAACACTCACCCTTTTAATCAACGCTCTCTTTTGATCAACGCTCACCCTCTGATCAACACTCACCCTTTTAATCAACGCTCTCCTTTGATCAACGCTCACCCCTGATGACTACTTGTAATGACCTCCCATGCAAGTGTGCTTACGCCGACATATTCACTCACGGATGACCACATACTACTAGTGGAGTGACCACAAAAACATACGTCACATGTGCTTAGGGGTATTATTATTATTGTTACTTAATTATTTATTTTCATCGTCCAGCAAAGGGTTTTAAATGTTAAAGTCCAGCACAACTCTACTTGTGAAGGCTAGTTGCACAACATTGCTAGAATGGACTCTTCAGCCCGTTCCAGGCCAACAACTACTACTACTACTACTACTTCTACACGAACGGCAATGATCAAATGTGCTATTTAAATTAGAGAAATTGACGTTCACATTAAATTCATCACAGCTCATCTCGTATGTGTGGCCGGTTCGCGTTTCATGCTGTGAAACATTGTTTTAAACATTCTTCATCAGTACCATAGGGATAATATTGTTTCAAATGAAGAAAGTTAAATGTAGTAACATATTGTAGAAATAAATCTGTATTTTTCTGGGTTTGCAAGCTGACGATTTAGATGACATTAATGATACTGAAAGAATAAATATAACTGCAATGAAAAATTTTGTTATCACAAAACACAGAGTGATTGACCTGATCGTTGGTATATTTTTACTCGGTTTAGAGATAGGTATAATACGTTGTATCATACTGGTAGACATGGCACGAACACACAACCTGCTACTGAGAAGTTAATTGTGAGGCAAGGTCATCGCCAGGGCCAACAGGACATCAACCAGGTTGATTCGATGTGTACTTTTCTCAGCGAATATAAAACTTGAAAATATTTGGTGCAACATTTTCTTCAAAATATTTATCAGGAATTCGAATTACACATAATCGCTTAAAATAACTTTGATTATTATTATTATTATTAAATCATTTTAATTCCATCGTCTAGCAATGGGTTTTCAATACTTAGGTATAATACATCAAACTTAGTTTTTATATGCGCTATTTGAACTAGCGAAACGAGAGATAAAGTGAATTCGTGACAGCGCATCTGTCGGCGGCCGGTTTGTAGCTACATCGTGTTCCAAAATGATTCACAAATCGAAAAAGAGTACATCGCAACTCATCTCTAGAGTGCTGCTGGCTCGCCTTCATCGAACTGAAAGGAATTCACAATATACCATCATACATGTACACATACAGATTGTAAATTATAATATTATAATAAATGATCGACAGCCAACTTCTCATTTGAGGTAAGAATCAGGAATGCCTGGCACGAAATACATGGAGTGGGGCGATCACGAAATACATGGGGTCGGTAAAATTACGGAATACATAGGATTGGGAAAACCGCCAACACATGGGGCAAGAAATCCTGAGAACATGGGGTTGGGAATTCGAAATGCGCTAACACATTGCAAAGATGGTGTCAGATATGAACACTAAAGGGTTGAATACGTGACATAAATTGTACATAAAATATATACATAGCACTGGATATACATATTTC
>SDVV010023194.1:0-12799 GCA_016164225.1 Gammarus roeselii | reverse complement strand
AGTGCCCATCCATGCGGTACTCGTGACAGTGCCCATCCATGCTGTACTCGTGACAGTGCCCATCCATGCGGTACTCGTGACAGTGCCCATCCATGCTGAACTCGTGACAGTGCCCATCCATGCTGTACTCATGACAGTGCCCATCCATGTTGTACTCGTGACAGTGCCCATCCATGCTGTACTCGTGACAGTGCCCATCAATGTTGTACTCATGACAGTGCCCATCCATGCTGTACCCGTGACAGTGCCCCTCCATGCTGTACTCGTGACAGTGCCCATCAATGTTGTACTCGTGACAGTGCCCATCCATGCTGTACTCGTGACAGTGCCTGTCCATGCGGTACTCATGACAGTGCCCATCCATGCTGTACTCGTGACAGTGCCTGTCCATGCTGTACTCATGACAAGGCCCATCCATGCAGTACTCGTGAGAGTGCCCATCCATGCTGTACTCGTGACAGTGCCTGTCCATGCGGTACTCATGACAGTGCCCATCCATGTTATACTCGTGACAGTGCCCATCCATGCTGTACTCGTGACAGTGCCCATCAATTTTGTACTCGTGACAGTGCCCATCCATGCTGTACTCATGACAGTGCCTATCCATGCTGTACTCATGACAGTGCCTATCCATGCTGTACTCATGACAGTGTCCATCCATGCTGTACTCGTGACAGTGCCCATCAATGTTGTACTCGTGACAGTGCCCATCCATGCTGTACTCATGACAGTGCCTATCCATGCTATACTCATGACAGTGCCTATCCATGCTGTACTCATGACAGTGCCCATCCATGCTGTACTCATGACAGTGTTCATCCATGCTGTACTCATGACAGTGCCCATCCATGCTGTACTCATGACAGTGCCCATCCATGCTGTACTCATGACAGTGCCCATCCATGCTGTACTTGTGACAGTGCCCATCCATGCTGTACTCGTGACAGTGCCCATCCATGCTGTACTCGTGACAGTGCCCATCCATGCTGTACTCGTGACAGTGTCCATCCATGCTGTACTCATGACAGTGCCCATCCATGCTGTACTCGTGAGAGTGCCTATCCATGCTGTACTCGTGACAGTACCCATCAATGCTGTACTCATGACAGTGCCCATCCATGCTGTACTCGTGACAGTGCCCATCAATGCTGTACTCATGACAGTGCCTTTCCGTGCTGCACTCGTGACAGTGCCCATCCATGCTCTACTCGTGACAGTGCCTATAGCGCTGAACAGACTGTAAGTGTCGACTCGCTAAACAATAGAGCATGTCAATGAACACTCAATGAACGACTGTCGCTTACACGTGATTGTGTAAAAAATATTCTGAACGAAGACATCACACCCACATGTGATACCCGTGAGCTACTGCTTCTTGTCGTTTGCCTACTAATTACCGTGCCTGCAAGACCTTTAGATTTTAGGTCAAATATTCTTCAGTACTGCAAAGAAAAACTCTTTACCTAACAGTGACTAACTCAAACAGTCCCAATTCATTCGCGAGCTTCTCCACTCTTTATTCATCATTTGTTTCTAGATATAAAAATCCGGACAAAACTTTCACAGAGGGTAATCCTGGGGAAACTTCAGAGAGGAGTTTTCAAGTTTGCTGAGTTGTTACTTTTGCTGCGGTCGTTACGGTGAAAAATAGTTCAGAGTTTGCGGGAGTTCATTCAATTTAAGAATGACTGGAATGATGGACTGTCGATTCTGGAATAACGAACTGTCGATTCTGAAATGATGGACTACCGATACTGGAATAACTGACTATCGATACCGGAGCGATGAATTGTCGGTACAGGAATAACGGGCTGTCAATACTGAAATGATGAACTATAGATACTGGAATAACTGACTCGATACTGAAATGATGGACTATCGATACTAGAATAACTGACTGTCAATACTGAAATGACGAACTGTTGAAACAGAAAAGAATGGACTGTCGATACTAGAATAATTGACTGTCGATACTGAAATGACGAACTGTTGATACTGAAATGATGGACTATCGATCCAGGAATAACGGACTGTCGATACTGGAAGGACAAAATGTCGATTCTCAAATGATGTACTGTCAATACTGAAATAATGGACTGTCGATTCTAGATTGTCGAACTGTCGATACTTCCCCCGTCCTAAACAGCTGGCCAAATTGCTGGAGAATGTTTAAGACAGCAGCATCGGTTACTTGTTGCTTTGTTCAGTATACTAAATAATTATTTTAATTGCACAGTTTACATATTGATGATTGACTTGAAAATGATGCTCGAACAAAACTTGATAATATAGAAATAATCAAAATCAGGATTCAGGGTGAACGTAGTTGTAACAATTGTCGAACATATCGTATTAAAATAAGTATTCTATTCTGAATATTCTAGGACAATTTCTACAATGATTATCACTTTGATAACATGGAAGACAAACAACCCATAACACCGACTAAAGAAATCCACAGAAATATACGCGGGTTCTCAGATTAATTTCACGGATTAATATGTTTAACCGCGGATGGGAAGAAACAAGGATATCCTGAACATCCTATTTCGGGCCTTTCTCTCAGAGAATGTTGAAGCCTCTTCGCCCAAACCCTGAGGGAAACGAAAATATCCTAGAATGTATTGCACATTACGAGTCGAGAAAATTTAGGAAATGAAAACCTAAGGCTGACTCTAAACTTAATTTGCGACGTACATTTTTGTTACGACTATTGGCACAGAATATTTTTTGTATTTGTGAACTACGACTACTTCTGAAACCCAACCTACCTTCACAGAGGTGATTTGATCATAATCATCTCGCTATGATAAAGCTTGACTTACTGTGTTTTTATTGAATAACCATCAAGCTGGTAATAAATTTCACACGATTGCATCAGTTTCCAATTTTCTGAATCAAATAGTAGGAGCACTTTATGTTCGGCTTATATAACCACAGCTTTCGATTTTTACGTATTCACAATAATTGTAATCATGAATTCTTATCATGAACACAATACCCGGCCGATGGTTTAATAGGCCATTATAATTTAGTGCAATTAATAAAGCCTAAAATTTGTTGAAATCAGACACATTTGAAGAACAGCCTCTCTGCTCTTCAAATTCTGCCCCTTCCTTGAGGGCCTACCCCTTCTCTTCCTCTGCAGGCAAAACCCGTTTCCAGTTCCTCGAAGCAATAATTCAAGTCCGAGCATCAATCACGTCCCTCCGCCACACTTCGAGCTCGGCTGCCCTGTTGAAGCACCGCTCGATAACTTTAAAACTCGAGCACACTTGATTCACAGCTGCCGCCTAATGAATTTAAAGCCCGTTTTAGGACAGGGTCAGTGGCTGCTAAAATTATGCTTGAATATTGTTGATCGTTGGTGGCTCTTCATCAATTTATGACTAGAACTTGGTAGACAGGCAGCACTCAGATAAACTGAAATTCGTATATTTTTGAGGAAAATCATACTAGAAATATGTAGTGAGCACCAAACGCAAAAAAAGCTTGCAGAAAGAGCAGAAACAGTTCAATTGAATTACAACATGAAACTATTGAAGCAAGGGAGCCGAAATACCCATGCACAAGCGCTCTAATAAAGGAGATGAAAAAATACCCCTGCAATAGCGCTCTAATGAAAGAGTTGAGAAAATACCCCTGCAATAGCGCTCAAACATAAAAGGTGAGGAAATACTCCTGCAATAGCGCTCTGATAAAGGATGTGAGAAAATACCCCCGCACTAGCGCTCTAATACAGGATGTGAGGAAATACCCCTGCAATAACGCTCTAATGAAGGAGGTGACAAAATACCCCTGCACTAGCGCTCTAATGAAGGAGGTGAGAAAATACCACTGCAATAGCGCCCTAATAAAGAAGGTAAGAAAATACCCCTGCAATAGCGCTCTAATAAAGAAGGTGACATAATACTCCTGCAATAGCGCTCTGATAAAGGAGGTGAGAAAATACCCCTGCAATAGCGCTCTAATATAGGAGGTGAGAAAAAAAAACTGCACAAGCGCTCTAATAAAGGAGGTGACAAAATACCCCTGCAATAGCGCTCTAATAAAGGAGGGGCAAAAATGCCCCTGCACTAGCGCTCTAATAAAGGAGGTGAGAAAATACAACTGCACTAGCGCTCTAATAAAGAAGGCGAGAAAATACCCCTGCAATAGCGCTCTAATAAAAGAAGTGAGAAATACCCCTGCAATAGAGCTCTAATAAGGAAGGTGAGACAATACCCCTGCAATAGCGTTCTAATAAAGGAGGTGAGAAAATACCCCTGTACTAGCGCTCCAGTAAAGGAGGTGAGAAAATACCCCTGCACTAGCGCTCTAATAAAAGAGGTGATAAAATACCCCTGCACTAGCGCTCTAATATAGGAGGTGAGAAAATAACCCTGCAATCACGCTCTACTATAAGAGGTGAGAAAATACCCCTGCACTAGCGCTCTAATAAAGGAGGTGACAAAATACCCATGCAATACCGCTCTAATAAAGGAGGTGATAAAATACCCCTGCAATAGCGCTCTAATGAATGAGGTGTGCAAATACCCCTGCAATAGCGCTCTAATAAAGGAGGTGAGAAAATACCCATGCAATAGCGCTCTAATAAAGGAGGTGAGAAAATGCCCCTGCAATAGCGCTCCAATAAAGGAGGTGAGAAAATACCCCTGCGATAGCGCTCTAATAAAGGAGGGGAGAAAATACCCATGCGATAACGCTCTGATAAAGGAGGGGAGAAAATGCCCCTGCACTAGCGTTCTAATAGAGGAGGTGAGAAAATACCCCTGCAATAGCGCTCTAATGAAGGAGGTGAGAAAAGACCTCTGCAATAGCGCTCTAATCAAAGAGGTGAGAAAATACCACTGCAATAGCGCTCCAATAGAAGAAGTGAGAAATACCCCTGCAATAGCACTCTAATAAGGAAGGTGAGAAAATACCCCTGCAATAGCGTTCTAATAAAGGAGGTGAGAAAATACCCCTGCACTAGCGCTCCAGTAGAGGAGGTGAGAAAATACCCCTGCAATAGCACTCTAATAAAGGAGGTGATAAAATGCCCCTGCACTAGCGCTCTAATAGAAGAGATGATAAAATACCCCTGCACTAGCGCTCTAATATAGGAGGTGAGAAAATAACCCTGCAATCGCGCTCTACTATAAGAGGTGAGAAAATACCCCTGCACTAGCGCTCTAATAAAGGAGGGGACAAAATACCCTTGCAATAGCGCTTTAATAAAGGAGGTGAGAAAATATCCCAGCAATAGCGCTCTAATGAAGGAGATGAGAAGATACCCCTGCAATAGCGCTCTAATAAAGGAGGTGAGAAAATACCCCTGCACTAGCGCTCTACTAAAGGAGGTGACAAAATACTCCTGCAATAGCGCTCTAATAAAGGAGGTGATAAAATACCCCTGCAATAGCGCTTCAAAAAGAGGAGGTGAGAAATACCCCTGCAATAGCGTTCTAATAAAAGAAGAGAGAAAATACCCCGTGCAATAGCACTCTAATAAAGGAGGTGAGAAAATACCCCTGCAATAGCGCTCTAATCAAAGAGGTGAGAAAATACCACTGCAATAGCGCTCCAATAGAAGAAGTGCAAAAATAGCCCTGCAATAGCCCTCTAATAAAGAAGGTGAGAAAATACCCCTGCAATAGCGCTCTAATAAAGGAGGTGAGAAAATACCACTGCGATGGCGCTCTAATAAATGAAGTGAGAAAATACCCCTGCAATAGCGCTCTAATAAAGGAGGTGAGAAAATACCCCT
Organism: Gammarus roeselii; assembly: GCA_016164225.1. Taxonomy (NCBI): domain Eukaryota; kingdom Metazoa; phylum Arthropoda; class Malacostraca; order Amphipoda; family Gammaridae; genus Gammarus; species Gammarus roeselii. The sequence continues at coordinate 7,050 of SDVV010023194.1, read as the reverse complement.
GCGTAGCGCTCTAATAAAGGATGTGAGAAAATACCCCTGCAATAGTGCTCAAATAAAGGAGTTGAGAAAATAACCCTGCAATGGCGGTCTAATAAAGGAGGTGAGAAAATACCCCTGCACTATCGCTTTAATAAAAGAGGTGAGAAAATACCTCTGCAATAGCGCTCTAATAAAGGAGATGAGAAAATACCCCTGCAATAGCGCTCTAATGAAGAAGGTTTGCAAATACCCCTGCAATAGTGCTCTAATGAAGGAGGAGAGAAAATACCCATGCAATAGCGCTCTAATAAAGGAGGTGAGAAAATACCCCTGCAATAGCGTTCTAATAAAGGAGGTGAGAAAATACCCCTGCGTAGCGCTCTAATAAAGGATGTGAGAAAATACCCCTGCAATAGTGCTCAAATAAAGGAGGTGAGAAAATACCCTTGCACTAGCGCTCTACTGAAGGAGGCGACAAAATACCCCTGCAATAACGTTCTAATAAAAGAAGAGAGAAAATACCCCTTGCAATAGCACTCTAATAAAGGAGGTGAGAAAATACCCCTGCAATAGCGCTCTAATAAAGAAGATGAGAAAATACCCCTTGCAAAAGCGCTCTAATAAAGGAGGTGAGAAAGTACCCCTGAACCAGCGCTCTAAAAAAAAGAGGTGAGAAAATAACCCTGCAATAGCGCTCTAATAAAAGAAGTGAGAAAATACCCCTGCACTAGCGCTCTAATAAAGGAGGTGAGCAAATACCCTTGCAAATGCACTTTAATAAAGGAGGTGAGAAAATACCCCTGCAATAGCGCTCTAATGAAGGAGGTGAGCAAATACCCCTGCAATAGCGCTCTAATAAAGGAGGTGAGAAAATACCCATGCAATAGCGCTCTAATAAAGGAGGTGAGAAAATACCCTGCAATAGCGCTCTTATAAAGATGGTGAGAAAATATCCCTGCAATAGCGCTCTAATAAAGGTGGTAAGGAAATACCCTTGCAATAACGCTGCAATAAAGGAGGTGAGAAAACACCCCTGCACTAGCGCTCTAATAGAGAAGGTGAGAAAATGCCCCTGCACTAGCGCTCTAATAAAGGAGGTGAGAAAAACTCCTGCAATAGCGCTCCAACAAAGGAGGTGATGAAATACCCCTGCAATAGCGCTCCAATACAGGAGGTGAGAAAATACCCCTGCAACAGCGCTCTAATAAAGGAGGTGAGAAGATACAACTGCAATAGCGCTCCAATGAAGGAGGTGAGAAAATATCCCTGCAATAGCGCTCTGATAAAGGAAGTGAGAAAATTTCCTTGCAATAGCGCTCTAATAAAAGAGGTGAGACATGAATCCCTCGGTGTACGTGCGAATGGAAAGAAAGAGAAAATTCGGCGTCTTTCTTTACAGAAAACAATCAACCTTCTCTCTGTGGGATCATTTCCAATCAGTAGGGTAAACTTGAATAAAATGTTATCATAATTCAGGAAGCCTTCACAATTAAGGTAAAGATAGGAAAAGCCGCAGAGGTGTTTGAGAGTAGTCTTTCAGGCTCTCGAAGAATGTGAGGCCTTTGAATATATCGATCGTCGGGACATGTTGAGAAACCAAAAATCTCTGTGTAGAGGATCACAATTATTTGAAGAAAAAAAACTCTCAATTATTAATAGGTTAATGGCAAAGCACTCGTTTAGTTGGTTAAAGTTCTATGAACTTGAATACAGATTAATAACTTCCTTGCGTGTGTCCCATAAAACTGAATTCCTCCGTTCTTCAAGCGTAGAAAAAAAAGTAACATTTCATAAGAAAGCGCCGAATATATTTCTCCCAAACCCTGAAAGTGCGTTCTGACCACCTAGAGGATGAACAAGTAACTAACATCAGCCCCCTTCAGATAGCGTACTAGGAGCTTACGCTCACACACTGTCGAAGAAAAACTAATTATATAACCATCCAGATTCGAGCTGTTTGGAGTCACAGTTACCGCCCGCTAAAGATGAAGGAAAATAAGTTTCCGATCACAGACAACACGCGATAAATTCATACCCCCCCCCCCAAGATCGAGAGTGGTTGCACTGCCCGCTGTAGGGGCCAGAAGGGAAAATGGCACCAAATTGTATTCAGGTACAATTTTCAATTACACTGTCCGCTTTCTGCATGAGAGGTCTGTCCAAGGTACTGTACGAATATGTCTAGATACGGTATCATGTGAGCAGAAGATAGCATTAACGTGCGCCGGATTTGAACGAAAAGATTTGGTCAAAACGTTTAACGGTCATAAAACTCTGTTCAAGTTTTTGGATAGCGTGCGTACCTTTATTGGCTTATGATCTAAAAGTCCTCACAAATGCATCAAAGCCTTCAAGCTTCCCCACTAGTTGGTTTGGTTAACAGCCAACTTTGTTTCTGCTTCGTATCTGGCGTCTCGTGCTAATACTGTGATAGCGTTGGGCGCAAAGCAGAAAATACTGTCTAGATAAATTTGGCAAAAACTGTCTTCATGAAAGTTTTTGACAACATGCTTCGCAATGTACCTAGATACTTTATTTTACACAAAAACTGACTTGTCGCTGTCTTGCCTGCCCGAACTTTGAATATTCTCACCATCGCTATTGAGCGTTTGTTTCTTTCGTAAACTTAACTTAAGCTACGGATCTGTGCGTCTACGCGGCACAGTTCCTAACGCACAGGACTGTTTGATTGCCAGTCTACGGAAAATGCGCCCCATGTTTCAATTACTATATACATTCTTGATAGCTGGAGTTTCTTCGCTGTTACAGCAGGTCACAACTTAGCTACCACCTGGCCTATATCTGTGGGGACACTCTCAACTCGTGCCTCGGCATCAGCATTTGCTTGTTGCGGCCACATGCGCCAGTCGTATCCCGGCTTGGCATCACGGCTGAGTAGGGAGACCAAACCGCAAACACGTTTGATCTTACGTATTTCCAGTGACATTTGATTAAATAACTGAGGTTCCCGGTACCTAAAACTGTTGAATGCAGCTGTTTGCATTGTTCGCCGGTCGGATTTTGTCCTTTAAAGGACATATGGGTCTTCAAACCGTTACCATCTATGTACGTACAATTGGGCAACTCGTTCCAAATTCACCAATACTTCAGATGGACATAATATCTAAATAAGTTAAAGAAAAGACTATTGATGTAAGCAACAGAATCAACAACTATTGCTATACAAACAACCTTCACTATTGATAGTATAAACACATTAAACATCCGTTGCTATACAAATACCTTCATGTTAATTGTAACAGTAGATCAACATCCGTTGCTATACAAAGAGCATTGACTATTGATAGTAGGAGCAGTAGCAACACAAGTCCCAAAAGCCCATCCTGTGTCTCCAGTCCGACACCATCCGCGACGCCAGTCCAAACAACACCCACGCCAGTCCACGCAAATCCACTCCAGTCCACGCACATTGCACCAGTCCACGCAAATCCACTCCAGTCCACACACATCGCGCCAGTCCACGCACATCATTTTCTCCTGACCGCCTCAAGTAGACCGTTGCACCCGAGACGCTGTACGCTATGAGCGCATCACGTAGAGAGAGCTGCACCCAAGACGCTGTACGCTTTGAGCGTCTCACGCAGAGAGAGCTGCAACCGAGACGCTATAGGCTTTGAGCGTCTCACGTAGAGAGAGCTGCACCCGAGACACTGTCCGCTTTGAGCGTCTCACCTAGATAGAGCTGCACCCGAGACGCTGTACGCTTTGAGCGTCTCACGTAGAGAGAGCTGCACCCGAGACACTGTGCGCTTTGAGTGCCTCACGTTGACCGCTGCACCCGAGACGCTGTACGCTTCGAGCGCCTCACGTAGAGAGAGCTGCATCTGAGACGCTGTACGCTTTGAGCGCCTCACTTAAAGAGAGCTGCACCCAATACGTTGTACGCTTTGAGCGCTTCACGTAGCGAGAGCTGCACCCGAGACGCTGTTTGCTTTGAGCGCTTCACGTAGAGAAAGCTTCGCCCGAAATTCTGTGCGCTCTGAGCGCCTCTTGTAGAGAGCTGCACCTGAGACGCTGTACGCTTTGAACGCCTCACGTAGGGAGAACTTCACCCGAGGCGTTGTACGCTTTGAGCGCCTCACGTAGACCGCTGCACCCGAGATACTGTTCGCTTAGAGCGTCACACGTAGAGAGAGCTGCACCCGAGGCGTTGTACGCTTTGAGCGCCTCACGTAGACCGCTGCACCCGAGATACTGTACGCTTTGAGCGTCTCACCTAGATAGAGCTGCACCCGAGACGCTGTACGATTTGAGCGCCTCACGTAGAGTGAGCTTCACGCGAGACGCTGTACGCTTTGAGGTGGTATTGTCACAGTAGCTAAATTGTGGTCGTCTTGACCAGTGTTGTACAGAATACAGTACCAATACAGTACCGATACAGTACCAATACAGTACCAATACAGTACCAATACAGTACCAATACAGTACCAATATAGTACCAATACAGTACCGCTACAGTACCAATACAGTGCCAATACAGTACCAATACAGTACCAATACAGTACCAATACAGTACCAATACAGTACCAATACAGTACCAATACAGTACCAATATAGTACCAATACAGTACCAATACAGTACCAATACAGTACCAATACAGTACCAATACAGTACCAATACAGTACCAATATAACACCAATACGTATATTCAGAAGAATTGCTTCAAAAATACTTGGTAGAAATCGAATAGGGTAATGGGAAAATGTGAATAGAAACTACTTTGACAATACTGGCTATGACTCGTTAATAAAGGTCGCTGTTTTCAACCAGACCTCACCATTGAACATAGTTAGAGTAACCGTGATATAGCTGCCTCAATATGTTCCACGTGCGCAGTGAAACAGAAACACGTTTCCATTAGTTTTTCAGATTTATACAAGGAAATTACCGGGTCTTTTTGTTTGGTTGGGCCACTCTCAGTAAAGATCCAGGGACTCAGACTCTTCCCCGTACGTGGTCTCGTTAGTCTGCGGGACCTACGTGTAATTGTTAGCTACATTGTTGAATTGAAGGCCCCAACAGGGTGAATAAACCAGTCAAGAAGAGGGTTCATTGAAATAAGTATGTTTTGTAGTTCGAACGAAGCTTGTGCAGATGTTTTGAGCAATGAATGCAATTGACAATCTCTTCATACAATGTTTGACGATAACGCATGTTCCCGCAGTTATTTGTGTCCCTTTCTTGGTCGTCACTTCCACTCATATTGAAAAGAAGCTGTATTTAATTGTACGCAATAACTATTAACCTACTTATAGGGAAAAATATGGATATGGATTGGTGACAAATTAAAATCAAGCAGTACATCTGCTTGCAATTACGTCTCAGTTCAAACTATATAGATTCTGGAAAAAAATCAAGCAGAATTCAATAATATGCCTATTATTTCCTGGTGACTGCCCATGGGGCTCAAACTTACCTTTGTGAGTCGTCGCAAAATTCCTGAGCAGGTACTGATCTGTGTCCAATGGGTCATTGTTTTCGTTCGGATCGCGTACTTCTAGGAGTCCTCCCCCCTTGCGTGAAGTACCCGAAGGCCCTTTCCTCGAAGACCCTGTCCCTCCTCTGGCTTTGGGTTGTTGTTTGGGGTGCCTGGGAGGCGTGGGACTATGATCCACTGGTGAGTCCGTGTAACCGGCATGTTTTGTGGTGGGCCTCCGCGCGGAGGCGCTGCGGCGTAAAGCCACCGGTGAGTCACTCGAAAAAGGGTCGTCCTGGACGTACATGCAGTCTTCCGGACCAAGTAAGCGCCCGCAAGAAGGAACCTTCCTGAGGAAAGGGTTGTAGGACTCGCCTTCTCCAGGACCCACACTCCCTTGTTCCTGCTGGTTGTTCAAGTTCGCGTTGGAGCTTGTTCCGCTACCCGGAGCTGAGAGATCTTCACCGCCAGCACCGATCCTGCGCCTAACGTGGGGCCTGGAAGCGCTCTTTGAACCAGGGACCCTGCAAGATTGAGATCTTCGCGACTGCTGAGCTACTTTTAACCGAGACTGAGGACTACTGTTGCCACTCCCACAGCTTTCTGACGCCTGCAGGGTGTCGTGCAGAAGACGAGCCGTGGCAGATGGCATCTGGGAACAACCTCCGCTCTGATCTTCCAGGTGATTCTGTTGCTGCTGGTCGTACGATTCTAACTCCTGCTGAAAATACTGTCTTCCGCCACTCTCGCCCTCACTCGCTGAAGCCCCGGTCAGATGCTGTTGGTCTGGAGGCACGCAGAAAGAGGCACTGCGGGCCTTGTCTGAGGCCTGCCTCATCATCTCAGCCTCAGCTACCGTCATCATGTATACAAACCGTCTCCTTCAATCCCTTTTTCCTGCTTCTCCTTCTAAGTCTTTCAATGTAAACAACACCGCAACGTAAACAATGTAAACAGCGGAGCTAGAGATGGCGTAAACACACCTTGCCGCCACACCACCACACGTTCAAACCGCTGACTGCGCTCGAATGTAAACCTTTCTTCTAAGAAGCAGTTTTCGCGCGCTCGACCCTTGAGCCACCTCTACAACCGTTGCTGGTATCAGCCAACACAGCCACTGAACGACCACTATAAGCCACCCGCCAGCACAAGCTTACTACTGACACACGCTCAGCCAGTTTGGGGCAACTGGCGGTGGACCGGCGGCTGCCACCCAAGCCATTCGTTTCAGCCAGTCTCCCCAGACCGTCGTGTAAACAGCCGTTCAGCCAGTTGCGGCTCGCTCTAAGCTGAATGCATGCATCATGTTCGGGTTACCGGTTGTACTCTGACCCGCTACAGTGGAGAACGTTCTTTAGATGTGTCGTCGAAGCTACTGTCATTTTCTCCTAAAAAAACTGTGTTTTTTAATCAAGTCTTTGCTCTTTAAAACACCTGTTATCATGATTTAAATTATGTGTATACATACGCATCTAAAATTAGGATAGTGAATAATAAGGGTCTTGGGATCGGAAACTGCACGAAAGTGATAAAACTCTGCAAGGCGAATTGTTTTACCTATTATTCGCCATGCAAAATTTTAAAACTACCAATTCCTGGGTATATATACATATATATATACATATATATAAAT
>SDVV010023193.1:0-12799 GCA_016164225.1 Gammarus roeselii | reverse complement strand
AAAAAAAAAAAAAAAATAATAATGCTTACAAACACATCCCTACAAATTAATTAAACTTCATCAGCCTAGTCAAAATAGATCAATTTAGATCAATATAGTCTAGTCAAAATAGATCAATATAGGTCAATATAGATCAAGAACAGTAGCGGCCTAAGGACAGAGCCCTGAAGAACACCACTAGTAACATCAACTGGGCTGCTCACGCTGCCACTCACACAAACACTCATCACTCTGCCAGAGAGAAAGGCAGAGATCCAGGCCAGCAATGAGTTACCTACACCCAAGAACTCGAGCTTAGACAGAATCACACCATTACTCACTACATCAAATACTTTGGAAAAGTCAAGCATTATGACATCCACAACATATTCTTCATCAATCCACTTTCCAACATCATCCTATGTCAACAGCAACTGGTCCTCGATGCTACGGTTACTTTGAAAACCATGCTGATGGGGTGACAAAATATTGTTGCTCTCAAGGTGCTCAGTCAACCATGATACAACTGTTCTTTCCATTGACTTCCAGCAAACAGATGTAAAACTCACAGGTCTGTAATTGAGAGGATCAGTGTGAGATTTAGCCTTGAATATTGGGTCAACAGCAATTTGCTCCAGACTTCAGTGATCATTCCTGTTTTGATTTATTTCTGAAAAATTAAAGAAAGAGGGAGGGAGAGTTCATTTGCACAGCTCCACAGCAGATGCAATGCTATCTGGATCCTTACTGGAACTGGGATCAATAGCCAAAAGGACACGCTGGACTCCAAAAGCCTGGTACGGGGCTGAATAGGTAGGAGCAGCACCAACAAAAACTCCAGAAAAAGAGGCAGCAAAGACTTTGCACATCACGTTCTGATCCTGAATTATCTCACCACTTGTCAAGCAAAGGGGGCCATCAGCTGGGCGACCAATATTTTTTTCTGGCATAAGCATGGAACAGCTTACAGTTATCAGGCCTGCGTGGTAAATTGGATGTACTCCTTTCGGGACTCGATGGAAAATTTTCTGTAAGTTATATCCAGTTCAATATATAGCTATGTGTAGCCTTTCAAGAGCACTTGCGGAATTACAGCCCTCCGCTCTCCTGACCCACTTATAGGCATGCTATGCCTCCGATCTCTCTCCAGCAGAGTGTCAGGAGCTCTCTATGAACTTAGGACTAACGGAATTCCTACCCCCAGTCAATCTGAGACAGAGCCCCCAAAATTTTGGCCTATTTTCCCCATGCGCTCAAGTTAAAAACATGTTGTCCAACAGCAAAACGCACCTGACAACATTCGCATTTGTGTCATAACGCTCCCGTGCCAAATAATAACTGCAGATGCTGCTAGGGTATTAATTTATCATTGTATCTTACAACATTGAAATTGTTCCCGCACCGAATACTAACAAAGACCAACTTGATGACTTTGGAGAACTGGCTATTTTATTTCCTGTTAGTGTGAAGCACAGGACAGTGCCATATGGCCGCATCTGCCACCCATATGGCCGCACCCCAGCAAGTGTAATGTATCGTTTTAATTGGATGGACTCCTGGGAGAAAAATTGACCAATCCGTGCTCAACAAGATATCAATACTGTAAAGAAATATTCAACTACTCCATGTTCATTTTATTCAACAAAAAATCATGCTTATACTGAAAAGAAAACCTTTTAAGAGATCACATACTGATCAGTGTTTTACCAAATGAAACCGCTTTTATTGTTGAAAAAAAAAAATATGTTGTGTTTTTTTCTGAAAATAAACTCTTTTAAGAGAGTGTTAATAAACAACTCGGAAATTGAAGTTGTTCCAGTGCCAAGTACTGACTGCAACAAACAGTTTCTGTGGCTCATTTTCGGGTGGCTGTCGTTTGTATGCGCCCTGTGCAGATAGCTCCTGGTGACAGAAATTTGGGTTTTGACTCTCCCGTTCGTTGACCATGCCTGGGACTGACTTCAAGCTGTACGACTTCTTCTCCAAGGTCAAGGGTTATCCCCATTGGCCTGGAAGGATTGAGCCATTTGAACCTGAGCCCAATGGTGGACCCCCCAAGAGGTACCTGATTATTTTCTATGGCACCAGAGAGACAGGAAACCTCAAGGCAGAGGACTTCTTCCCATACCACAAGAACAAAGAACGTTTTGGCAAGCCACAGAAGCTCAAACTCTTCAATGTGGGTCTCTGGGAGATTGAGAACAATCCAGACTGGGACCCAAACATTGTGTATGTGTGTCTTCCCGGGGTCCAAGCTTGCCTGGAGGCAGACCGGGATGAACTTTCACCTGGTGCTGCCTGTGGCGGCGGTGGTGACTCCGAGACTGGTGATGGGGCGGTGTCGCCGGTGTCTACCCTCATCGCGTTGCTGAATGCTGTGGAGGATGACAAGGATCTGCATTGCTTGCCTTTGTAGCCGTCCGGTAGTGTCTGCGGTGCTGGTGTGGGATGCGCAGATGCTGGGGAGCCTGGTGCATCTAGGCGTGTCAGTGTTGGGGGCGCCTCTGTTCACTCTGGTGGTTCTGGTGTTGGTGCCCGCTGTTCCTTCTGTGACAGGATCGTTGGTGGCGTCTCGATTAGATGTTTCTTGTGTGGATGTAAGTTGCATGCAGATCCCCCATGTGTTGGGATTGACAGGGGCATCATTGATTGTGTGTGTAGGGAGGGAGGGAATGCTGTGAAGTATTTTTGCTGCAGGTATAGGAGTGGGTCCGGGGTGGTGTCTGGTGTTGGTGGTGAAAGTAAGTTGGATCTTCTGTCTGCATTTAATCAGCTGCTTGCTGCTGTGGGATCAATCTCTAGAGGGCTGTCTGAAGTTTCTGAGAGGTTGGATGCAATGTCTGCTGCGGGAGGTGTTTCTGCTGTTGTGAGGGGTGCTGAGTTGTCTGTGAGGGAGGTGGAGTTGATGATTGAGGAGAGAGTAGCTAGGTCTGCTGCTATGTGCGGTGGAGTCAGTGGCAACCTATCTGCAGAAGATGTGATGGGTATAACTGAGGAGAGAGTGTCCAGTTTGGTGAATGGTGGGGTGGTGCGTGCAGAGCTGAGAGCGCTGGATGATCAGAAGCGTCGTAGAAGGTATCTTGTTTTGAGAGGTTTTGAATATAGTGATACTGAGGTGGTGAAAAGAATGTTGATAGGATTTGTGGAGTTCTGAATGTGGGCACAATTGAACTGAGTGACATGAAGTGTCTGAATGCTAATGGCTTATTTAGAGCAGGTGTTGAGAATGATGAGCAGAGGTATGCATTGCTGAATGCTGCAAAGGGGTTGATGCATGTTGATGAGTTTAAATCTGTGTATGTTCAGAGAGACCTGACCTACCGTCAGCGTCAGGAGTTGATTGCTAGAAGAGTAGTGTTGCGGGACTCTCCTCGGGGAGGCGGTGGTGGTGGCAGTCGAAGGGGCGATAGCCGTGGGGGCCGCGGTGGCAGTGGCGGGGCTGATAGTGGTGGTAACCGGAGGGGTCTTCGTGGTGGTGCTGGTGGTCGCGGTGTTGGCGTTCTTGGTGGTGCTGGCGGCCGTGGCCTTCCGACTGGCCGCGGTGTTGGCGGTCGTGGTGGTGCTGATGGTCGGGGTGTCGCTAGTGGTCGGGGTTCTGCTGGCGGTCGTGGTGTTGGCGGTCGTGGTGTTGGCGGCGGCGCTGTTGCTAGCGGTCGTGGGTTTGCTGATGGCGGTCGTAGTGTTCCTGGCGGTCGTAGTGTTGCTGGTGGTCGTGGGGGTGAGGGTTTGCGCGGTGGTTTCGGTGGGCGCGGTTGTGCTGAGGTGCGCGAGGGCTCTGGTGGTTGTGGCTTTGGTGGTGCTGTTGGACGTGGCGGTGGGGTTGCTGGCGACGCTTTGTCCGGTTTTGGTGGTCCTGTTGGTGGGGGTGGCGGTGGTGGTTCTGTGGTTGCTTGAGTGGGCGAGGTGCATCATTTTACTTTGAAGTTTGGACAGGTGAATGTAAATTCTCTCATGAATAAGATGTATTGTTTGGTTGATTTGAATGGGTCCTGCGCCTTGGATGTTATTGCTGTGAGCGAGACTTGGCCCACTGCTTTGGTTCCTTCGTCCTTCATTTTGTTGGAGGGTTTTGATGTTGTGAGGGGTGATACTGACGACACTTTGCAAGCATGGTGTTGACTTGTTTGTGAGGAGAGTGGTTTGTTTTGTTGAACGCAACCTTGAGTGCCCTAATGTTGTTGCCAGTCACTTGCTGGATGTTGATGTCTGGGTGTTGGCTGTCTACCGTCCCCCATCTTATGATGAGGCTTGCAATTCTCGGCTCATCCAGCTGATCTTGACCTTTTGTGCTGACCGTGAGGTGGTGGTTTTGGGCGACTTCAACCTGCCCTCCTTGGCTTGGCCTTTTGAGAATGTTCTTGATGTATATGTACGCCCGGTGGATATGTCTTTTTTGGACTGTTTTCTCTCTGTTGGTTTGACACAGTGGGTGACTGAGAGCACTTTTCTTGCAGGTGGTTCCATTTTGGACCTTTTCCTGACATTCGAGTTGGATAGGGTGGGTAGTGTTGAGGTGCTCTCCCGTTTCCTTGTTGTATGCACTCTCCTGTTGTGTGCGACTATCTTTTCCCTGTGGAACTGGAGCAAGATGTTGACTTTTTCAAAGAGGAAGGTACCTTTGGCATAGGGGAAACTATAATGCCATATTGAGGTCCCTGTTTGATATTGATTGGCAGTTGGACTTTATGTACTTGTCGGTCAACAGTTGTTTTGTGCACCTGATGTCCATTCTGATGGGGTTGGTTGATCTACATGTTCCAGTTCACAGTGGAGCCCAGTCTGTGCCGTGGTCTGTTCATCCACCTCGGCGGTTGATGCGAGAGAGATCTCTTGCTTGTCAGGACTTCCAGCGTGTGAGAGCTTCCTTCGGCAGAGGGGATCCTCGTTCTGTACTGACAATGGGCGTATTTAACGCCTTGAACCATCAGTATAGAACCTTTGCTATCCAGAGTTGTGCTCAGTATGAGGAGCATCTCATGGATCGGTTTTTGCGAGTGTCCAAAGCTCTTTCACTCATACATCCGCAGTAAAAAGAAGGGTCGTTTGTCCGTTGGTCCTCTTCACGCTGTTGGTGGTGGGTATGTTGACTGCCCCCAGGTCATGAGTGAAACTTTTGCTGATGCGTTTGCTTTTTCGTTTTTGTTGTTGATGCTCCTCCTAATCCAGCTCCCAATCAGATCATTCATGGAGGGATGCCTGATCCAGTTGTCACTCATGCTCAGGTGGTTAGCGTGTTGTTGGCTCTAGACGCTTTGTCGGCAATGGGGCCCGATGGCTTACATCCAAAGCTTCTGAAGAGTTGTGCGGGTGCACTGTCGGGGGCCTTTGTTTATTCTATTTCAGAGGTCATTACTTTGTGGAGTTCTTCCAAATTTGTGGCTGGAGTCAATTGTGATCCCCCTGTTCAAGGGTACGTCGAGGTACGATCCTCTGAACTACCGTCCCGTCAGTCTGACCTCTGTGTGCTGCAAGAGTTTGGAAAATATTATTGTTTCCCGTGTGGTTGAGTTTCTTGAGAGCAATGAGATTCTCTCCCCTCACCAGTTTGGATTCCAGAAATTTTGGTCTACTGGGGATCAGCTTCTCTTGGCTTATTCAGATGTTTCGCACTGGGTGGATGGTGGCTTTGTTGTGGATGTTGTGCTGTTTGATTTTTCAAAGGCATTCGATGTGGTTTCTCATGATGTGCTGATTCACAAGCTGAGGGAGGTGGGAGTTGGGCCAGTTTTGCTTGGCTGGATTTGTTTGTTTTTGGCTGGTTGCTCTCTGAGGGTTGCTGTTGGTGGGTGTTGTGAGTTGAGAGAGGTGGTTAGTGGTGTGCCGCGGGGCCCTGTGCTGGGCCCTGTGCTTTTTCTGATCTATGTTAATCACATTACAAATGGAGTGCTATGTTCTTTTAAGGCATTTGCTGACAACTACAAGCTGTACCTTTGGTACAAGAGGGTGAAGGAGTCTGCGGTTGCTGGTGTGTCAAGTCTGCAGTCGGATTTGGATACAGTTGGCGTGGTTGCCTTGTCTTGGAACTTGAGGCTGAACTCTGAGAAGTGTGCGGTGCTGAGGTTTGCTTGTGGGTTTGCCGAGTGGACTGATGAGAATCCGCTGGCTCAGTACTTCTTGAGTGGGATTTCATTGAAGTTTGTTCAATCCCACAGGGATCTTTGTGTGGTGGTTGATGAAAACTGAAAACTGAAATTCAGTCTGCTGAGATCCACCGTTTGCCGTAGTCCTCACTTCATGGTGTCCCTCTTTGTGATGCACATCAGGCCTCTCATGAATTATTGTTCGTCAGTGTGGAATGTGGGTTTTCTTGGGGATTTGAGATTGCTTGAGTCTGTGCAGAGGAGATGGACAAGAAATGTGGATGGTCTTGCTGAGTTGGATTACTTTTCCAGACTGAAGCAACTTGGCTTATTTTCTATAAAAGGGAGGTTTCCCAGGGGGGACCTTATTAAATACTGGAAGATCATCCGCAGGTTGGATGGTGGCGCCGAACTTGGGGGTATTTTTTGGAAAGCTCCTGATGCAAGAACTCGGGGCCATCCCTATAAGCTTTTGATGCCGGCTTGTAATACGGACATCAAGAGGAGATTCTTTGGAGCACGATGTGTTCAGTTGTGGAACAGCCTCCCGAGTTCTGTGGTGGAGTCAGATTCCCTGGCTGCATTCAAGAGGTCGCTTGTGGAGTTTTTGGGTGATATTCTCTTTGAGTTTGTTTAGGTTGGGGTGGGTTCTTCTGCAGCATGTTGGCATCCTGGCTTTGGATTTGTCTGCTCTTTTCTGTGATGCTAGAGTGATGGGTTGTGGTGCGTGTTTGTGTCTATGTGTTGTCTCTTTGTGTGCTTCTTTGTTGTACAGTGTGCTCTAGATTTTTTTTTTTTTCATTCATGCGGATGGTTCATGTTATAGCCAATAGTGCGCACTAATTCCAGTTCCTATACCTGTGTTAACATTGCTGTTCTCAATAGCATGCTGGTGCGCATGGCTGTGCTGGCCTTCCCCGGCTCTACTGCTCCCCACTTGCTGTGGTCCTGCTGGAGGGGGCTGCAAAGGTAAGAGACATACTGATAATTAACTGAGAACCCCAAATATAACACAAGGTGGTCCACAGTTTGTGCTGGGACCTTAAACCACACGTTTGATTGACCCATTATATTGGTGGTCATGTAACGACAGTAACATCAACTGTCGAGTCACTATAGCAGGCCAATAGGCCAGCAAGAGTGAGCCCCCTGGCCTTTGGCGTGAACCATGGGGCCAATGGGGGAAGAAGGAAACCCCATTTTGGAAGGGCCATCATCCCCTCGGGAGTGACTATTTCCAAGATGCCAACAGGGAAGATCGTCAGCCACTCCAAGATGACCATCGCCACCTCAGCCGAGGACCACTGGAGAAACAACCGTATTGATGAGCTGACCAGGAATATACAGGAAATCAGGAATCTACCAAGCCAAACAACTGGCCTCTGTGAGCAGGAAGCTAAGGACGTCAACGCAGGACCTAGCAATATGAACCACCGTCTAACAAACTCATCAAAAACTGAACCTAAGAACTTGCAAAATACACAATTACCTCTACCTCCACATTCGATGACAACCTTGACAAATCTCCACCCCACAAAAGCTCAAACCAAGCACCGAGAGCTGCAAGGAAGAAGCAGTACTAGCCATATACTGAACACAATTTGTTCAACAACGGCCCAAACTTTCCCATAAACCTGAAGAAGAAGTTTGATGCTAACAATCGACCGGATATTTGTCCATACATTCTGCCAAAATAGCTGGGCTCCTTCACTGGCCGTCCAGTCCTTGTCACCACCAGCAGCCACAAAAGCTTTGCCATCACAGTAGATACGAAACTTCAAAGTGACACAATTCTCTCCAGGACTAGACTATATGAAAACCCATGCACAATCATACCACACCCGACTTTCACTATAAGTTCAGGTTTGATTTACGTTGAAGATATCCTAAAGAGGAAATAGAGGAGTACATCACTGGACTCATTCAATATGAAGACTGCGTGGTCAAAACAAAAATTGCAGAAAAAAAATAAACCAAGAAGAGACACAACTACAGCCTTAATACTGAAATTCAACTGCCCTACCCCACACAAATACCTTGACATTCCCTTCTGTGACACTAAAACCAAGGTCACACCATTTGAGAGATGTCCAATGCGATGTTATAAATGCCGGAAATGCGGACACACAAGCAGAAACTGTAATGGTAAGCAAAGATGTTCTTACTGCTCCCAAGACGATAATGACAAACGAGCAGATCCCCTGTCTTGCCAATCTAAAGAACCTCTCTGCTTCTACTGCAAAGTAAATGGTGCTGTGGGATTTGGATTGTGTACATCATAATAATGATTTGTGATCATCTAAATTAGATCTGTATTTGCAATGCTCTCTGATTGTCAGAGATTTGTTCTGTATTTGCATTGTCCTAACTACTGCACACAACACCAAACCACCACAACAAATGCTAGACCTTATGATTGTATAGTGGATATTATCATTTATTGAAAACTAGGCAACTATTGGATTATCAATCTGATGTAATTACCCTAAAATAGGAACAACTTATTACCCTGATCAATAGGTGCTCAAGGCCACTCCTGTTCTCCTATAAGTGATAGTACAATGCTATATGGTACATCTTCTACTATACTATACTGCTTTTAACTACCCTTCCTATAATGGTATGTGCAGCTGCCTAAATTATCCATCCAACTAAGCAGTAATGAATTTAAATTAAACTACAGACCTATTATGCAGTTGAAAACTGCTTTCCTGATCTATTATAACTGAGTGGCTGTATGACCACTACTACTGTAGCTGTATGACTGCTTTCACTAACTAGGTATTAATTCTGAACAGCTGTATGAATATTACTGTGGCAGCTGTATAACTGCTATTGAACAAGGTATTAATTCTGAACAGCTGTATGACTGTTACTACGGCAGCTGCACTCACTCTCACACACTCACTCTCACACACACACACACACACACACTTACACACACACACACACACTCATACACACACTCTCACACACACTCTCACACACACACACACATACACACACACACACACAGACACACACACTCTCACACACACATTCTCTCACACTCTGTCACACACACACTTTCTCACACACACACACTCTCTCACACACACACTATCAGGTTACAATATAGGATGAGAGGAGCAAAGGAGCATGAGAAGGTGACCATACTGCATAAGAATTATGAATGAACTAATTAAAATGAGTCACTTCAATCCACGGAATAGGACTTCGATGTCCTTAGGGAAAAAATAAATTCTTGAATCTTAGGGGATTTGAATTATTTGAACTATCATGCAAAATGCACACTGAAGAAAAGAATGATGAAGCAAGGGCACTAAACAGGAATCAGAAGGAATAATTAGGGAAGGGAAAAGAAATTCTGCGAATGGGTAATTACAAAGTTAACAAGGGAAATAATAATGAAAGTCAGGACAAATAAATTAGCAAAGGGAATAATTCACAACCCAACTCAACAGAAGACTGACATCATGAAAAGTGCAATTACAGTTGTGCAAAATCGATACAGTAAATCAGGGAGTGATAACTGGTGTAAATAAACTTCACAAATGCTAGGACTCAATGCTTAAGCAGAAGTGAGCGATACATGCAAATAAATCTAATAACTTAATACCAAATTGCCAT
Source organism: Gammarus roeselii (assembly GCA_016164225.1). Classification (NCBI taxonomy): domain Eukaryota; kingdom Metazoa; phylum Arthropoda; class Malacostraca; order Amphipoda; family Gammaridae; genus Gammarus; species Gammarus roeselii. Next base: position 3,110 of record SDVV010023193.1, on the reverse strand, counting down.
TCAAAAGCAAGAAGGAAACCAAATGGCAATTAAGAAAATGGAACAGCTTAGGAAGCTTAAGCAGAAATGCTCAACTTGAACCACTCACACTTTAGCCCTAACTCAACTGTACAGTTATGAATCTAATGAGGAATGAAAAGAACCTTACTAACCCAGTACAGTAGCAGCCAAGGGAATTAGGTATAAATAAGTGGTAAGCACTCTGGGTAAAGCAGATTAATCAAGCAGGATTTTATGTATATAATTAAATAATATGACATGCAACAAAAAGGAAACTTACTATTCAAGATGTAAAAATACACACAAGGATTGAATAAATTCGGGACGACAAATGCATAGGTAGGGACCCATGTCACAGGGGAGAAATCAATAGCTTGGGCTTAACGGGAGTAAACTCTCTGTGACAACCTCATCACTCGAATCTATTTTCATCTACATTAACTTAGTTTCTTCCTTTTTCTCACTCCACCAATCTGACACCACCCTTCAAAACTTGATTGTTTCAATCATGAGTGCTGTATCATCAGCAAACAACAACTGGTTCAATTGACAATTCTGCCTATTTGCTTTCAACAATTCCAACCCTTGACCCCTAGCCACTCATCCAAATAGATATTGAAGTGACAGAGAGACATGTTGTAACCCTTTCTCAGTCCCACTCTTACTAAGAACCAAACACACACCTGACTCCATAATCTGACACACATGTTCTGCTGTCAACATAGAAATTCTGTGTTTGCTCACTGTACCAATCAAACTGCACCACAATCCCCAAAACACAAATTAACAACTTGCTATGTAGCACTTGCTACAGCATTTATAGATGAGAATATAATTATAAAGGACCTATTTTAGTAGCTATTTTCAAGTGTAACCATCATTATCTCATAAACATTTTGTAGCTTGAACTTGTCATTATCTTGTCACTGTGTATTATATTTCTTCAATTTCAATATTGCTGTAGTATTCCCATGCCAGTTTTTACTCTGGCAGAAATATGATTTCTATCCTATGATTCTGATATTAAATCCAGCTGTCACTACATATCTGCTACATTGATATAGTGGTGCTATCAGCCTTTTTTTCAGGGATAAATTTGTTACCTGTTGATTTTTTTTCTTGCAGTCTGCTTATGTCAGTGAGTTTGACAGACTCCGGCACCTGCTTCGAGAAAGCAGACGACAGTATCTTCATGATGTGGCTCTGGAAAAACAGACTATGAGTAAGTGTTTGCAATTGGCATGTTTTTTTTAGAGATGCACTATATATTGGTATCAGTGGTATAAGCCCCATTTTTGAAGGATCTAAATTGTGGAAGAATTTGCCAATATTGCCATTACCTTTACACTTTCTTTTTGATTTCTGGTTTGTGCAATAATGCATAACATGACCATATTATCAGCACCTGTTTTTTATAAGCACTATTGTTGATGGTTTTACTATTAGCCACATGAACAATGTGTTCACCATAAATTAACAGCACATTCAGTAATTCAACGTGTCAATCCATGTCACAAATTGATGGTCAGGGTTGTCAAGAGTCATGTAAAGGGAAGGTAACTGTGAATTTGTGGTTCAAAAACATGTATCCCCTTGTTTTTTCAAAGGTATAGTAGTGATTTATATCATGTATCCTCATGTTAATAACAGCTACAATAGGGATTTACATCATGTATCCTCATATTAATAAAAGTTACATAAGTAATTTATAGCTATCATGTATCCTCATGTTGATAAAAGTTACACTTGATTTTTATCATGTATCCTCATGTTGATAAAAACTATGATAGAGATTTATTGTTATAAATACATGATCTTAAAATTGGATACCAAAAATAAAACATTTGTTATATTGATGTAAGGTGTATGATTTAGAATAACTATGGAATGACTTCTTGTGGTAAATATTTATTGAATCATGAAATTGTGAAGTTGAGCTTGAATTTAACAAATGTTTTGTTGTTATCTTGTTGTAGTGTGCTGCCTACTTCCTTTCTTTAACCAAATATATATTGTTACTTACCTATTTTAATATCTTGTTTATTTTCAGCTGAGTGTGACTTAGTTATTTTGGATGTCATTTCCCATAGCTAGAGATTGATTTGGCCTAGGCCTATCCACAGAGCTTCAAAATTGTTACAGTACAGTTTTAAATTGATGCGGTAACCTGTGCACCTTGGTTTATGAATAAACTTATCTACAGAAAACTTGGTGATTGGTGTGTCTTTTCTTCCTGCTCTTGGTGGCTGGTCTCGATCCTTTTGTGAGGCGGGCTCTGAAATAGATTTTTGGTGAATTGTATTGGTACTGGGCCGGTGTACTTCAACAATCTTAGCCAAACATGATGAACATTCCATACACAAAATAAATTTCATTATTAATGTCATGCCTTTTAATTTTGAAACAATTCTGGACTTATTAGGAAGTCACACATATCTGTGGTATGCAAAGTCATTTGACAATAATAGATTACCTCATTGCCCTTGATAGCTCTGAACTACAGTCCCTTTACAGCCATGAACTGCAGTTCTATGCAACTTTCTGAATGATCCTCTTGATGATTGGTCTTGACTGTGAGCAATGAAGTTCATTGTGAAGCAGTTTTTTGTGCATAAAACAAGGCTGACAGATGAACACTAGTTGAAGTCAAGATGCCCTTGCTAGTGATGTTGTTGACATGTTTAGTTGATTTGAAGCCTTCTCACACTGTTATATTGTCAGACAACAATAATAATAATAACAGTATCTTCATGCATTTGTATGGAGTGGGCGGACATCTGTTAAAAGCAGTGCAGAGTTTCTATGCTGACAGCCGAGCATGTGTCAGAGTGGGAAGCGAGGTGAGTGATTGGTTCACAGTGAAAGTGGGACTAAGACAAGGCTGCGTGATGTCTCCATGGCTGTTCAACCTCTATATGGATGGAGTGGTCAGGGAGGTGAACGCGAGTGTGCTGGGTTGTGGCTTGGAACTGTTGGAAGCAAGTGGGCGGAGTTGGCAGTTGAGCCAGTTGCTATTTGCTGATGATACGGCCCTGGTTACGGATTCGGAGGAGAAGCTATGTAGGCTAGTGTCTGAATTTGGTAGAGTGTGTGAGAGGAGGAAGCTTCGA